>JAEQBH010007940.1:0-231141 GCA_016808115.1 Tetrastigma voinierianum | reverse complement strand
CGAATAGAGCAGAAGCATTTTTGCGCCGTTCTTGCAGGAAGGTGGCGATCAATCGATTGATCTGAAGAGCTGAAATTATTACAATTGCATTGCAAATCGATGCGTTCTCTACTCTTATTTTTAATTTGTTTTTTATAAGAAATCTCGGTGGGTTTTCTTGGAATGGAGTAGGTTTAGTGCATGTCGGTTTGGGCTGCATAGCGAGCAGGCTTAGCAGAATACACAAAGTGCGGAATCCTTAATAAGTCGAGTGTTGAGAAATAACATTTACCTTAAATGGATCATCCACGAATCGACAACATCTGTTTTAATAGACATACTCGAGGGTTCACATTTAACCCACAAGGACTCCCATGAACCTCCACGACATGGAGATGATGTTACACTCCCAATTAGCACAGTAATAGGAGGGGAAATGGTAACTTCGTGAAATCAATATAAGGAGCTCCCACAACTCCTTTACCTAATGTGGAAAGAACTCTCAGAGATCTTGCAACCTCGATGAACCACAGCAAACTCGTGTATTCATAACCTGCACGAAGAGGCCAATCAATTCCTCATGAAGTCGGAAGTAGTCGTCTTTTACACATATATCATGAGATTCGAATCAGGAAACCCTATTTATTCGAGAGACTTGGAGGATGTCTATGAGTGCATTCTCTCTATTGGTTCACCTCTCCCTTTTTATATGTCTGTTTGGTTTTATTTCCTTTGCTCTAAAGGGAGAAGCCAAAATTTGGTTTCATTCTCTTGCACCTAATTCAATTTTTACATGGGAAAATATGCGAAATGAGTTCCTCAACAAATTTTTTCCCTCCACCGCGCGTGCCCTTACTCTCATGCGAGCAATTCGAATTTTTAAGCGGGATTGAACCTTTCAACTGCGGGGTATGGGAGAGATACAAGGATCTCCTCCATGCTATCCCTCATCATGGATTGGATGTAGGACAAATAAATGCGTGCTCATCAAAGGACTATCCTTGAGTAATAAACAATACATCCAAATGATGTGTGCGGGTGAATTTTATGAAAAGAGTGCTAGGGAGGCAATTCAACTCTTTGACACCATAGCAGAAAATGCTCGAACATGGGAGACTAACACCTCCATAGACACTGCTAAAGTGCATAGCACGCCTATAGGGGGAGGAATCCATCACCTAAAGGAGAATAGTGAATTCTGAAGCAAAATTGCCAATTTAACGAGGAAGTTGGAGGCCGTAGGATGAAAAATTGAATGGGTAACTGGTGTACCTCGAGTACCCTCTGTACCTATTGTACCCAGTGGAGGGGTATGCATAATATGCGATGACCTACACACTCCAACTAATGCTTGTCTAAACCTTCCTCAGTAAAGGGAGCAATTAGATAAACGAGCTAATGCTCTTAACTACCAAAAGGAAGCCTTTCAATTCCCATACTCGAAACATATAATCTGGATGGGGTAGCGTCCTAATTTTAGTTGGAGAAATGAGAGGCCACATAGGCACCTTGACAACCCGAGTCCCCATTACGAAAATAGGTTTCAAATTGAGTCCCTCAGTTAGAATCAAGGCTGAGTTTCTTATGAACTCACAATCAGGGTTTTCATCCACTTAGATCAAGGGAATCCAAACCTGACCTTACCCGACCTCCACATAAGAGAAGTTTTGGGGATATAGCAACACGGTTGTACAAACAACAATCCACAAACCTGGAAATTTGGTTGCTGCGAATGATGTGAGATCCCAAATAACTAAGTGACCTCTTACATGGGTAATTTTCAACGGGAAAAGGGAAACTCCATTCAGCCATCCAAAACCCCAGTGAAAATAGTGTGGGAGTTTAGGTCAAGTGAGGGTACTTTTGAACATTGTAAAAATTTGTTACTACTCTTCGGGCGGTAAGGTAGTTAATAGTCATCTGACCAAGGAACCATCACGCAGAGTCTCAAAGTGAATCAGTTGGAGATGATGAGGTGTCGAGTGAGCCCCTTGTCCACACAGGACAAATGTTATTGATGGTGAGCAGAGGAGATAAGGTTACCATATTCCTCAGCTCCATATCTCACCTCGTGAGAACCCCGAAAGTAAATAACCGTGACGAGATCTATGAATTATTCAAACAAGTGAAACTAGACATTCCTTATTGTTCTTATCAAGCAAATTCCATCATATGCTAAGTTTCACAAAGGATTTGTGCATGGTAAAAGGAAACTAGGTGTCAAATGGAGGCATTCAGTCAGACAATCTACCTCTTGATCCAAAACAACTTGCCCCAAAATACAAAAGATCCGAGGAAGCCCTACTATTTCTATAGTAGTGGGGAATTCTAAGTTAGGACATGCTCTGTAGTGGTTAGGGCGAGAATGTTAATTTGTTACTACGATATATGTGGACTTAGGGTTAGGAGGAATTAGAGCCAACCAATATCACTCTCGATTAGTTGTGAAGTAGTGTAAAAATTCCTAGAGGATAATGAAGGATGCATTAATTACAAGTAGACAAGTTCTACTTCCTACATTGGATTTTGTTGTGCTTTCGACCTCCTTTTGTGGTGAACCAAAGACTCAGTTCCCGATGATTCTTGGTAAACCATTCTTAGCAACTGCTAATGCCATTATACAACGTAGGGGAAGCTAATGACACTATCGACATTAACATGTTGTTAATGCGAATATCTTTAATGTTATCAAGGGGATGGGAGATGAAGATGAAGTGTGTAGAGGTTAACATGGTTGATTACGTGATGCGAAATGCTTAGACAATGTCTTACATGGTGGCCTCACCAAATCATGATGTAGTGAGCTAAGTTGGGATGAGTAATACATTAGAATCGGAGTTTCTACCTCATGATGAACACAAAGAGATGCGGGAAGTGATAAGATTTGGGTCCTAAATTTGAACCATTGCCACCAAATATGAGAATGGCCTTCCTTGAAGAGGAATACCTAAGCGATTTGAAACCTTACATCACACCTCAGTATATGCCTTCTTAGGGGCGAAAAGCTTTCCGGTAATCATATCTTCTTCCTTAGAGATGAATCAAGAAAATCAACTTTTGGAGATATTGAGAACCCACAAAACTGCTCTAGGATGGACAATTGCAGATATTAAGGAATTAGCCCCTTGATTTGCACACATAGGAATTCATTTAGAAGAGGATGTTGACCCTCTTAAGCTGACATGAGCGACTAAACCTTAATAATGAAAGAGGTGATAAAGAAGGAAGTCTTAAACTCTTGGATGAGTGTTATTTACCACTGCGAATGACAAGTGGGTTCTTCAATACAAGTAGTTCCTAAGAAATGCAGATTACATTTATGGTAGCCCGATGAAATGTGAGCTTATTCTACTTTCTGTGTCGCCGGTTGGAGGGTGCATAGATTATAGGAAATACTTGGGGACTAGGAAGGGCCACTTTCCTCTTCCATTTGTTGATCAAATGTTAGAGAGAGTTGCAAAGCATGAATTTTATTGTTTTCTCGACGGGTACTCAGGTTATAATCAAATTGAGATAGCTTTGGAAGATCAAGAGAATACTACATTCATCTGTCCTTTTGGTACATTTGCCTTTAGGAAAATGCCCTTTGGATTATGTAATGCACCAGACACTCGACGGTGTATGATGAGAATTTTCGGTGACATGATAGAAATCATTAAAATCTTCATGGATGTTTCTCAGTTTTGGTGACTCTTACGAGGTTGTCGGAGAATCACGTAAGGTTTTGGAGAATGTCGAGAAAACCTTTGTGTTAGAATTGGAAAAAGTGTCATTTCATGGTGACTGAGAGTTGTCTTAGGCCATATAGTGTCAAAAGCTGGAATTGAAGTTGATAAGGCCAAAATTTGGTGATCTCAATTTACTTACTCCTAAGTGTGTTGAGACATCGGATCATTTTAGGACATCTTGTTTTATAGGAGATTTATAAAAGATTTTAGGCGCTATAACTCGTCCCTTATGTACTTCTTGCTAAAGATATCCTTTGCTAGTCACGAGGCTTGTGAAGGCGGCTTTGTAAAAGCTCAAAACATGTTAGTGTCGCCCCTATCTGCGGTCTCTAATTGGAACCTTAGTTTGAGATCATGTGTGGCGCTAGTGATTATGCTATAGGGGCTGTTTAGGACAAGGGAGACAAGGCTTTTGTAATGATAACGCGAGCGCGAGCGGCGAGGCTGTCCACCTGCATTGCTAAGACACTAGACTCTGCTCAAGCAAACTACACAACCACAGAAAAAGAGTTTTTAATTTGTAAATTAACACTTGTAGAAAGTTTAGGTCATTACATTGTAGGCTCTCCACATTGGTAAGTTTTCACGGATCATGCGACCTTGAAGTACATGCTCTCTAAGCAGGACACCAAGCCTCGGTTAACTAGGTGGATTCTACTATGTCGAATTCAATCGACCATTAAAGATAAAGGGTGAGAATGTGGTAGTGACCATTTATCTCGATTAGTTCCGAGAATCAATTCTCATGCATACGTAGGCGGCAGTTTTCTGATGAGCAACTTTTTTTCTCTTGTTAATTGCCCACATGGTATGCTGACATTCCTTAAACTACCTACTCCTTTGGTCAAATTCCAACACAATGGACTTCTCAACAGAAAAAGAAATTTTTGGCAGATATTAAGAAATATTACTTTGGCCAGTCATATCTATTCATCTTTGTCTGAGCCGATTAATGAGAAGATGTGGTACTTGATGATGAAGCGGTCGGGATCCTAACCTTTTGCCATTCGAAGCTTGTGGAGGGCATTTCTCACACCCGAGAAAAGCAGCGGATAAGATTTTGCAAGCTGGTTTCTTGCCTACCTATTTAAAGATTGTTTGGTTGCAAAACTTGTGCTCAATGCCGACAATTGGGAGGGTCCTGAAAGCGAAACATGATGCCTCTTACCCCCATCTTAATCATTGAAATTTTTCTACTTGGGGTATAGACTTCATGGGGCCTTTTCCCCCTTCTTGTGGGTATCTTTACATTCTATTATCTGTTGATTATGTGTCTAAGTGGGTTGAGGCTATTCCGACGAGAACCAATGACCATAAGGTTGTTTCGAAATTTATAAAGACAGCGTTTTTACCGTTTTGGAATACACCGTTAATTATTAGTGATGGTGGGCTAAAGCTTTTGTGTCCCGATCTTTTGAAAATGCTGTTAAAATATGGTCGCCCATATGGTTTCTTATTATATACCTAGGACCAATGGTCAAATTTGAACTAGCTAATAGGAATAAAACATATTTGGAAAAAAGCGGTTGCCCCAGATCGCAAAGATTGGTCACTCAGACTGCGGCGTGCTCTTTGGGCTGAATGCAGGCTTAAAAGTACATTTCTTGGTATATCTCCCTATGGCTAGTTTATGGAAAACGCTGTCATCTACCAGTTGAAATAGAAACTTACCCAAGACTTACGGGCTATTAGAACTTTTAATTCTGATATAACTCAAGCAGGTAAGCAGCGCGTGTTGTAGCTAAATGAGCTCGATGAATTGCGGCGAGAGTCGTATAAGCTCAGATTTACAAGGACGGCTCAAGTTGTTCCATAACAAAACTATTGCTCGGAAAACGTTCGAACCAAACCAAAAAGTACTGCTGTACAGCTCATGGTTGCACTTATTTCCAGGAAAACTTCGCTCTTGTTGGACTGGCCCATTCATCGTTAAGGTAGTTTATCCATACGGAGCCGTGGAGATTGAAAATCCGGATACTGGAAAGTCCTTCAAAGTCAATGGTCAACGCCTCAAGCCATTCCTCGAGCATTTCCAATCTTGAGCATAGTGAGGTTGGTAGATCAGCTCTGCCGGGGATTCATGAAATGGTCGTTCTCAACTTGTTTGTATATAGTTTTGATTTTTGCTTCATTTCGTTCTTGCATTTGGTTCTATTGTCTCTATTTCATTGCTTTTCATTAAAAAAAAACATAAAGGGGACTTAATTTCATGTTTTCCTTACATTGTCAGAGTGCCCTTAGTTTCTATGCATTGAGGAGCCTTTGTTCTGTTTGGGGTAGAACCTTGTGAACTAACTATGCGCTTGTTACATGTTCCTTTGGCATGGTCAAAATTTTGATTATAGCTCTTTGCCGATTATCAACCTTTGACTGTCAACATAATAAAGCGATCTCCATGCACATCACCATCTCATTATGCCACATTTCAGCAGCTTTTCAAAATCTTATATTCATCTTTTACCGGACTTTACCCTGTTCTTGCCCGCTTATCACTTACACAAACCCGCAGACCTAACGTCATATCACTATTTTGCTTGGCACTCCCATTTGTGCATCAATTTGGCATGTCATGTAACTCACGTGCATCATAGTCTTTGAACATCTTCATAAGCTGGAAAATGATTAGAAGGCCATCATTTCTATGTACTTGCGAGACCGTATTGTCTCACCACCACTATTTGACTTTAACTTGTCAAGTTAGTTCGGACCCTAAGAACCACGATCATTGGAAGCGGTGGACCCCATGGAAAGGTGAAAGTATCGAAGGAGCTACAGTGACCAACTCAGGATATTCTGATCGGTTAGGTAAGTGTCTGCAAAAGAAAATTGAAGCATATGAGTGAAACAGGGATGGAAGGCAGTTGACAAAGACAAATTTTACATCGGCACCACTGTTCCCAATTGCAAAATATATATAAGAAAAAAAAGAAAAAAGAAAAAGAAAAAAGAAAAAAAAAAAGAAAAAAGAAAAAAAGAAAAAAATGAAAAAAGAAAAAAAAGGAGCAGTGTCTTAATTTTCACCTCCAAAGTATCTGGGGTACACCTTCTGCAAAGGACAGTGGCAAGTGTCAAGTACACCTTCAGCGTGTCGCACGGTACACCTTACACGAGACCGGTGGCAGAATTAATAAGGTACACCACTAACGTGTATCGGTACATCTTTGTGATTTTTGGGCAAATAGGTTTTTAACCCCAAATTTTGTGCCTTTTGGTATTCTGACTCATCCATTCTCTAAACAAACCAAACCACAACCTTTGTGCCCTCTCACACAATGACCCAGTTCGTTTTGCTTACGCGAGTTTCCTTACGCTCGGGCCGGATCTGCTTTGCATTCATTGTACGGGTGGTAAAGTAAGCCTCTTACCAACTCCTTGAGAGAGATTTTGCGCTTTCGCTCAATACATGGAACATTTGGTTGGTTTTGGTTAGTGATTTCATTACTTGGTGGTTTGGGGTTTCGGTAGATGGTATGGGAGGAAATTTAATACGTCGCTGCAGGGACGGCCAGTACTTTTGAAACAGGCTTACAGGACATTATGTTATATGTGTGGGCCATATATTGCCATCAGTACCATTTTTATATCTATGGCAAGATCCAAGAATATTGGAAAGGGAAAAGCGCCTAGCTCCTCTATGGAGCGGGCCATAAAAAAAAGGAAATCTGACTCCTCACAGCCAGTAAAGAAGGGAAAAGGAAAGCAAATAGAGTCATCTTAGCGAGTGAGGAAGTTTAGTGATGCGATGATGAGATAGAGGCCATGTTCTTTCGAGGATTACGAGGTGAGGCCAGAAAAATGGGGCCGTCGATTGCGACGAGTTTCATGCGAGAGGGGTGTGAAGTTGGAGACATTTTTGTACTCTCATCCCATCAGGGGAGTTATTCAAACAGAATATGCAGTTCGTGTGCGAGGATTGAGGGGATGTTACCTGCGTAGTTCGGGGATTTTATACCAATATGAAAGAAAATCGTGGGCCGAGACCTTTACTGAGACCACGGTGATGGGTAGCGATTACGGATCACCTGATTAGATAGCTCATTCCTTCTGATATGTCCGCCTCTTTGCCTCGAGGCCAAGCCTTACCACTTGGAATTTATCGTTTTGATGTGATTGTTCGTGAGTATATTGCTCCTTTCGGTGACCATGAATGGCTTTGTCACGTAAAGAATTTGTACGAGCGACTCAGCCGGAATATGCGATGATGAATAAGATTATTCATGATAGATCGACCTAAGGGTAATGAGAAATCCCCAATGAGAGAACAAATTCGGTTCTTATGAGGGGTTATAAGCCAAGAGCTTTCGGGTATACTTTAGTCATATAGTCGTGATGAGGGACTTCACCAGGTTCTGGCATGAAAGTATACATATTCCATTCCACTTCGCTTGTGAGTCTTGTGGAAGCCAGCGGGAATGAGGGGAGCGACTAAGAAGGGTGCTTCCTAGGTTTGGGCTGTGGCAGCGGCGTGGCGAGACTGGCCTTCCACGGCCTCAGTGACTATTCCTAGGGTCCCTTCATCGACTGCAACCTTTATGAAACACATCCCATTGAAGAATGGAGCGTCGAATAAAGAAAGGTGGATTCAAAAATCATTTAGGAAGCTGAAGCAACAATATGAGCTCTCTTAACGAGTCATATTTTTCGAAGAACTTCTGCGTTGGCGAGATGCCACTTCTCGGCTGGAGGGGAGATTCGGAGAATTTGGATATTTGCGTCGATGGGGCCATATTTTCTTAGAGATGATAGGGAGGGCCATTTGTGTTGTTGTTTATTAAGCTAGAATAGAATTAGTGTTGGCAATTAGGTACTTGGACCTCAGCCGTATTATGCCGACACCATTTTAATTCGATTTACCCTTTACCGTTAAGCCTATGGTCATTACAAACCTTTAAGACCTTTTGATTTGATTGTGTTAGATTGTTTCTTTGACTTTATCATAAATAATTATATTATATGTTAAATGGTTGCTTCTATGTATCGATCATTTCGAGTTCAATGTTTGCATGACCACTTACTTTTTTCAACTCCATAGTCCTTATTTGAATAGGCGATTTTGTGTTAGCTTGTTTATGTTCATTACTTAAAATGATAGTTAGTTCTAAATAAGTGTCTTGGTGCATACTAAAGTAAGTTGAAGTATTGTGTTTTTTATCTTGCTATTTGAGGATCTTATGAGCTTAGCGTACCGGCGCCTTGGTGGGAATTGCTAACTTGGGTGGGTATCTCTAGTCTAAATCTTGCTAGGGACTAGCAAGATGCAGGTTGGGGGGTGTGATGAATACACAATTGAGCAGTAGTATATGGAACTTAGCACATTCAGTGCCTTTGCCCACATTTTGCATGAGGATAGGTACTTTTAATTGCTTTGTGTTTTAGACATCTACTGGGTTTTGGTCTGTCTGCATAGTGTACAAAGATTTATATCAGAAGCAAATGGATCATTAGGATGTTGTAGCCCGATTGGTGAAGTTCCGGGAGCGGCAATCTTTGGAAGGCACCCGAGAGGGCAAAGTGTGCCGGTACACCTTCGGCATATACCCGGGTACACAATGCGAAAAGTGCGATCGTGAAGTGTCTTGGTACACCTTCAACATGTCTTAAATTTTTGTGCGGAAGAAAAGTGATAGTAGCCAAAGTGTCTTAGGTGCACCACTAACATGTGCCCGGTACACCTGTGTGAAGGAACCTCTGGAATTAAGTGGTCGAATCTACTTGGTGTTTGCATGGTCAACCTTGAATGCGAGATCACATTGGAGAGGGATATAAAAGCTGTAGGACACAAGGAGAAGGCAGCTTTTGATCACTAGGGTTAGGTTTTCATAGGAGAAGAGTTCTTTTCCATAGTTTGGTGAAGACTTGTTGATTAGGGTTGAAGACTTTATTTTAAGGTTTAGTTCAAGCACATGTAATCTTTAGTAGGAACTCATATTTCGTTTCCATTCTCAATGATACATATTCTTCATCTTTAGGCTTTGCAATTGAATTACGATTTTCTCAAAAAGTTCTTTTTTTTATGAATAAATTCTCTTTAATTATGATTGTCATATAAGTTCCATGGGTTCCTAAACTTCTATCTTTGGGGTTCTACGGTGGAACTCACCCTGATCAAGGTAAATTCCCTCAATCCTCTTTTATACCTCAATGGATTGCGTGATGTTATTCGCTTGTTGAAAATGTTTAAAAACCTTAGTTGGGCATCCTCTTGACAACGTGTGAACGAGTGATCCTCGGTACACGTTGTGCTTGATTACAAATGCAAGCTAAGAGTCGAATTAATTAGAGGAACAAGTGCTTAACATCATTCAATCCTCTTCTTTTCAAAAAGAGCATTAAGGATAATCTTATCGAACCATTTATCGATAGCTCCTAGATGAAATTGTAAATAAGAGGTGGGAATTACGTGATCATAAGTGAGTGAAACCTAAGAATCCCGACAATCATCTTCTATTTTAAAAAATATTCAAATCAATCAATCATTCAATCAAACAACACAACCCCATAATTCCCTTTTAAATTACACTTTTGTGGAGAAATAAACTCCCTCTGGATATCAAATTTAGACTACTCCTATGGAGATGACCTGTGAATTCCCACGATTATTACAATGCTAGACAACCTTGAATTCCTACGCAGGAATAGAATTCGGCCTCCCCGAGGAGAATAGAGCAGAAGCACACCATACGCCTTGGCGCAGTGCTAGGAGGCTCAGATCTACAGATAGAATCTAGACTTGACCCTCCTCTTCACGGCTCTGTGGTCGTACGGGCTCTAGAGGGAGCTTGAGGAGAAGGGCAGTGCCATTCGAATGGTGAGTACCAGCCCAGTGGCTCGGCCCAGTGCAGGCTCGTCAAGCCCGAGGTTGTTTAATAAGGGTGAGCTTCCGTCTTATAGCGGACCTTCGAAGAGGAAATTCCAACCAAGGCGGGAAAGACCTATGTTATCACCAACGATGAATGCAAGGACTTATGCAATCCCGATCCGCAAGGGCGAATGACCTGCGACCACGGAACTCCCATATCTAAAAGTATTTCCGATAGATGTACTTGTGATGTTAAATATATTTACGTTGTGGGGATGTTGCAGTAAGAAGTTTTTTCAAAGTAGCTCACGCTATAAACTTCTATCGCTTAGCCTTGTATTCGAGTGACCTCCTTGAGATGTTCTCCATGAGATGAGCCTAGTACTTGGGTGACCTCCTTGAGATGTTCTCCATGAAATGAGCCCAGTACTCGGACGACCTCCTTGAGATGTTCTCCATGAGATGAGCCTTGTACTCGGGTGACCTCCTTGAGATGTTCTGCATAAGATGAGCCCTGTACTCAGGCGGCTTCTCCATGATATGATGCCGGCCTAGCGGGCCCAGTCCTCAACCTCGTCGTGTAAGTCCCTCTGAGCCTCCACGAGATGTTCTCCCGAGATGTCCACACACACAGCCCCTTGGGACATGGGCGGCCAAAAGTTTAAGCGTAATTCAACTCTAATGACTTGGCTTGGCCGTGGGGGATAATGGAGTGGGATAAGTCCCAAGACACGTGCCATGCAGTTAACATTTATTGGGAGCCATGTGGCGACCCCAGTTCCTACTTTCACGACCTAATTGGCGGATCAGGCGAACCAGGGACCTTTGGCGAAGCCATTAACAAATCCGTTTATCAAATGCATTTCATTCTCAATATTTGCGGAAACGTTTAATTAAAGCGAGCCAGCTAAACATTTACATTTAACAAAATGCATTTCTGATGAAGGCATTATGCCTTTCAAAATGATTTACAAAATAGATATTGAGTTGAAATGTTTTGCCAAAATATCAAAGTTAAAAAAACATGACATGAATGCACAAGTCGAAGCATAATACTCATAATTCCTTCTTTGCCGACTCCAGCAGCTCCTCGATCTTGGGTGTAACTTTACGTCATTTATGTATCACTCGATATCTGCGCATTGGTAAAACAATCAGCTAAGCATTTCATGCTTGGTGGTTCTATAAATCCATTCTTCCATTCGGTTTAATTTGCGTCATGCAATTTAACAATTCAAGACTTTCAAATCTTTTGGATGATCAATGTCAATACAATACGTATACTTGTTTATATATAATCATTTATAGTTCATTGATCATCCCAGCCTCCACTTTCATATTCAATAAATCATGCATTAATCAAATCATGCATTTCACAATGCTCTTTTCATTTCAATTGGCAAACATGCTTTTCAATTCCAATATTTCACAATCTCAAATCAATTCAATTATGCTCACCAATTCATTTCACTTCTACAATTCAATTCGATTACGCGCCGCAGAAATTTAACCTATGTTTTAGGTATACGGGATATCGAATCAAGCCTGATCCGTTAGGTACACAGGCGGTATAAAAAAAATCAGTGGTAGACACTATCGATACGGTCCCACTAGAACAGCGTCGGGTGATACATCAATGCAATCGTTCGCGATACGCTATTTTGACCCTTATTGGTATCTGCGTCTATCGCGCTAATCACGAAAAAGCCGGTTAACATTCTGTGGGCGTTCAAATCCTTTATAACCAAAATATAGTACAATACGTACATTTGTATAAGCAGGTTCATTTCAACTAATCAGCCACAATTGTCATATGCAAACATTTCACAATCCACTTTTCTCAAATCATATAAATCAATTCAATATGCTTTTCTTATACATTTTAAAACAAATAGTTTCAAATCTTGAAAGCGAGAATAGGAGAAGATAGAACAAACATGCAAAAACTTAAACGAGGAATAGAAGTCGATTAGGAACAAACCAAAATCGTCGCTTTGATTATGATCTTCGGAATCTTGACTTCAATGCGGGCTTTCCTCCTCGTCAGCCCCTATTCAAATACAATGACAATCACATATTAGTAGATTATTCTAGGAGTTTTTGGTCAGGATTTATGTCTACCCGATACCCCTTCACTTGAAAACTTTCTAGGACACACAGGCTATAATTTATCATGCTTCCTTCAAAGAAAAATCTATGAGTCCTATTTTAGTAAATTGGAATCATCTAATTTTCCAGATCACCAAAACTCGAGATTCATTTTAATGTAAAATGAGTCGGTATACTTGACTCACCCAGGTTACCTACTAATATTCCCAATTTCGGTCTGCTCCATAATTTGGTAATGGTTCCTTCTACTCATTTAAGCTATGTTTCTAAGGTTCTTCTTCAACTAAAATCATCCAATTTGGATCACAAAACTCAAATTATGTGCATTTTACATCAAACTACTCTAATTTGCAAAACAAAATCATATTGTTCTTGCACATAGCTCACCCAATAATTATGGGCACTTTGGGGTAACAATTTGCATACACTTTCTTCAAGTAAATTATTCTCCTAGAAGTCTAGTTTATCCATAATTTTGAATCACTCAATTTGGATGAGTGAAACTCAACTTATGGCCTAAATAGCAAAACTATTCCAAAACACATAGCTGTTTCGAGCTGGACCCGAAATTTTATCCGAAACAAAGCATCACTTCAACGAATTTTTGGGTCCAATGGGGTCCAAATCTGGGTATACCTATTTCAGAGAGATTTGTTCTCCTAGACGTCTAGTGTACCCAATAATATGAATAACTCAATTTGGATGAGAAATGACCAAGTTATGGCAAAAAACAAAACATGGGTTTGGAAAATTTTTAACAGCATCTCCTTTAAAACTTCATCATTTCCTCTATACAAAACTCCTCTATTTGAGGACCACAAACAAAAATCAATATAGGCGAACTCAAACCAACAAAAATCACATTTGTACAGAGCTAGGGTTTCTTCCTAACCCAAAGATCAAAAATCACAAAGAGGAAAACTAGGAAAAACTGTGTTCTTAAATCTTTCATGGAATCACTTTCTCTATAGCTTCTTCCATCTTCCTTCTTGAAAAGATCTTGAACAAAATAGAAAATCACCCAAAAGTTTGATCTTCTCTCCTTACCTTAGCTTTTCTCCCATTTCTCCTCTCAAACCCTTTCTCAAAAACGTTTTTGGCAAATGGTTATCTTAGACCATTTTTGGTCTTTAAGTCAAAATCTTCTTAAGGCCTTGTTTGGCTCCAATTCATTTTTGGCCTTTTAATCCATTTTAACAAGTCCTTTATTTGCACTATCACTTCCCATTATTCACACTTAAGCTTATTTATTCTTTGTACTTATGACCCTTAAGTCACGATTTTGTAAAATTCCTATTTTGCTCTTTTTCACTTGGGTAAATTTCTAGGTTCAATCTTTTAAATCACTTATCAAATAACAATCAATATTCATTTAACAATTTTGAAAATACCAAGTTTGGCTCAATTTATGCCGAATATATAATAAAATTATAAAAAAATTCTAGGGTATTTTGAGGCATTACAACTCTCCCCATTTTAGAAAATTTAGGTCGCAAAGAAATTTACCTTAGTCAAACTTGAGGTTAGGATCTTTCTTTGCCCTTATCGTTTCTTCACTTTCAGTGGCTTCTTACGATCTTGTGGTTCTCACGGCGCGACTAGCAGAATCTTCTTGTTCCTTGATTCTTTCACTTCGAGTCAATATCTCACGCTCTTCTTCTTCATATGTCAAATCCGGTCTCAGCTCAATTGTCTCCGTAGAGACTACGTGTGACGAGTCTGATTGGTACCGCCGTAGCATGGACACATGAAACACACTATGAATATTTTCCAATTCCAGAGGTAATGCCAATTTGTATGCCATTGGACCCGCTTTTCAATCACTTCTGGGGTCAATAAATCAGGAGGCTCAACTTGCCCTTTTCTAAATCTCATAACCTTCTTCGAGAGCGTACTTTCAAAACACTTTTTCTCGATCTCATGCTCAGATATCTTTTCTTTTCATATCGTATAGTTTGCCATGTCTATCGTTGGACACTTTCAATCTCTCTCTAATCATTTTCACCTTTTCTTCAGTCTCTTGTATCAAGTCGGGGCCAATTACTTTCTTTTAGCTAAATTTACGTCCAACACAAGCGATTGTTCACATTTCTCCATATAAAGCCTTGTAGGCGCAATTCAATCTCGATTGGAAGCTGTTGTTGTACCACGAATTCAACTAAAGGAATGTCTATCCAGCTACCCTCATAGTCGATCCACTGATTCCTTAGCATATCTTCGAATGCGGATCCTCTCTTTGATTGTCTATCCATACGCTGGGTGGAGCGCTATGCGAAATTCGGTCGAGTGCCCAGGCCTCTTGCAATTTTCCCCAATCTCGAGTGAAACCTCGGATCTCGGTCGAAATGTGGATATAGGAATCCCATGTAGTAGGAACTATTTCCTTGATATATGACTCACGCTGGCTTGTCAAGTGAATAGTCGGTTCTCAACTAGTAGGAAGTGAGGCGACTTGGTCGATCGAGTCCCTCGACCCAAAACTAAGTCATGCTTTCTCCACAATGATAGCCTTTAACTATAA
Organism: Tetrastigma voinierianum; assembly: GCA_016808115.1. Lineage (NCBI taxonomy): Eukaryota > Viridiplantae > Streptophyta > Magnoliopsida > Vitales > Vitaceae > Tetrastigma > Tetrastigma voinierianum. The sequence goes on along the minus strand of JAEQBH010007940.1, from coordinate 216,005 downwards.
AATCCATGGTAATTCAGTCCCATTTCCACTCCGGTATTCTAATAGGCTGCAATAATCCCGAAGGAACTTGATGCTCTTCCTTTACTCTTTCGTAAACCAAACACTTGGTTACAAACTCTGATATATCTCTTTTCATTCCGGACCACCAGAATGACATTTTCAAATCTTGATACATCTTTGTGCTATAGGGATGGATAGTAAAAGATCCACTATGTGCCTGTTCAAGTATGACTTTCCTCAAATCATTATCATTAGGTACACAAACCCGATCTTTATCTAGCCCCATCTTCATTCTTGTAAACTCGATTTCTTTACCATTTCAATCGACACCTATATGACAAATTTTCTCATCTTTCTTTTGTGCCTCCTGCTTTTCGATTCGCTCAAACTTGGGTATCGCTATCAATTACGTCCACTCTTTGTACCATCGTCTGTCAACGACAAATGAGCATTCAATGCTCGAGAAGAGTTTACATTGTCTTTTTTTCTACTCAAAGCGTTAGCCACTACATTGGCACTCGGAGTGATAGTTAATACTTATGATCATAGTCTCTTTTATCAACTCCATCCATCTACGTTGTCTCAAGTTAAGCTCTCGTTGTGAGGGCAAATACTTAAGACTCTTATGATCGGTGTAGATGAAACATTTTTCTCCATACAAATAATGTCTCCAAATTTTTAGCGCAAATACAATTGCGGCTAATTCCAAATCATGCGTGGGGTAGTTCTTTTTTGTGCGACTATTTGTCTTGAAGCATAGGCTCACCACTACCCTCTTGCATTTAGGACTTCAGTCCATTTAGTGAAGCGTCACTAAAGATCCATATTCCTTACCCTTGGTCGGTGAGTAAGAACCAGACTCGGTTAAGAATGCTTTCGACTTATCAAAACTTCTTTGACAATCTTACCCATTGAAATTTTATTTTGGAGGCAGTCTTGTCAGTTGGGGCTGCGATCATCGAAAACTCCTTAACAAATCTTCTAGTAACACGCGGTCCCGGAAACTACGCACTTACGTAACATTTCTTGGTGGCTTCCATTAAACAACTACTTCTATTTTCTTTGGATCCACTCGGATTCCTTCTTTCGATACAATGTGCCCAAGAAAGGATACTTCATTCAACCAAAACTCACACTTGCTTAGTTTCGCATGCAACTGCTCTTTTCTCAAAGTCTCTAACATTACCCGAAGGTGTGTGTCGTGATTTTCCCGATCTTTGAATACGTAAGAATGTCGTCTAGGAACACTACGATCTTGATCCACTATACGGTCGGAAAAACATGATTCATTAGGTCCATGAAATTATTAGACATTTGTTAAAACCAAGCGGCATTACAAGGACCTCATAATGTCATATCGCGTTCTAACTTGTAGTTTTATGCACATCCGTATCTTTAATTCTCATTTATTGATACCCGGATCGCGAGTCGATCTTGAAAGATACTTTCACCTTTCAATTGGTCAAACAAATCATAAATTCTGGGTAACGGATACTTATTCTTTACGGTCAACTTGTTCAGTTGTCTATAATCAATACATAGCCAAAGTGTACCATCTTTCTTCTTAACAAAAGCATAGGAGCTCAGCATTAATACGCGGTCGAATAAACCCGTTTTTCTAGCGGTTCTTACCAAGCTAGGCTTCAATTCTTTTAACTCCGCCCAGGAGCCATTCGATTACGGTGTAATGGATCTTTGGGCACAGTGGCGTCGATAGTAACCTCAATCTCCCTACGTGGAGGCAATCAAAACAGCTCTTCGAAACACATCCAGGAAAGTCACTACTTGATGGGGATGTCGGATACACTAGGCCTTGTCTTTCTTGTATCAATTACCAGCCGTGGAAGCTACCACATCCTTTTCGCACCATTTTCCTAGCCGGTAGGTTGCCGGATATCACATTAAGAGGTGGTTTGACCTCCTACGCCCGATGAAAGTTACTTCATCACTCATTCGATGTTCTCAAGGTCACTCTTTTCATTCTAAATCCACCATGACTTGTGTCGGGACAACCAATCCATCTAAATCACATCAAACTCCTTAAGGATAATTCGATCAAATCCCGGGAAACTCATGCTCGTATTAGGATGGGGCGATCTCTATACACTACATTCCTGATAGCGCTATGCAGTAGGTTCGTCACCAGAATCTCATACTCGGTTCCACTATCGGTAAATTTTCACACTAGGTATGGTACAAATATATGAGTGGAGTTGACCCGAGTAAATCAATGCATGTATAGTAGTATCAAGATTTGGAAATTACCAACTATCACTATATGGGCTTGTCAGTATATTTACTTTGCTTTCATTGCATATGCTCTAGTTGAAGCACGACCATCTTGCCTACCTAAAGTCTGTGTCCCTTGTCTCGGAACACTCGGTGATCTAACCTCTTGTGCTCTATGCCACGGAAAATTTGTACCCCAGTCTGGGGAGTCTTTGTAAATGACGAGCTCTTGAAAACGATCTCGCTCTATGCTCTTTAGACCACAAATCAAACAAGCACTGTAGAGTCTCAACATTCTCCTTTATGATTTTCCCACAATGGGAGCAATGGGAATTAGTACGTCCCTCTAGAAGCCTCTTGGTGCGCTCATAATAACGGTCTTGAGTGGGGTAGTATTCCTATCGGTAACTTTGGTGTGAAATTTACATTTGGAACCACTGTGGTCCCCACTGAATCTCTTTTCTTTCTTTGTTGTTGTGAACTAGTAGCGAGAGTTTTTCTTTCCTGTCTTTTATCTTTACTCTCTTTTTCCTCTTTCTTTACCTGGCTACATTCCAATGCACATGTCACAATTTTGGAAAAATCATCATGGAAAAATCTGTGACATGGGCAGAATATGGTCATTAAAGTACATCTTCAAACCTCGACCTTTTTCAACCTCCTCACAAGTCTTCGGGAGCATACTTGCTCAAGCTATATCTGAATCTCTTTGATGTTACGACACTCATCTATCTTTGTCTCAGTTAGCAAGGCTTCATCTTCTCATGTTAGCGAAGATAGATCTGACCCGCAATGCTTAGATTCATCGAAGAACTTCCACCATATAATACTCTTTGGTGGTGCGGTCTGGTCACGAAACCCACCAGCGATAACCTCATCACCCGTAGTAAGGCGGTCAGCACATTCCAAACTCTCATCGGTGTACAGAAATGCATTTGCACTAGCATTTCTTTCCGGTCCTTCGAGCCAATTCTGCCCGTAGAGCTCATCCCTCTTTTCGTCCCGAAAATCTAGGTCGTGCTACCATCCTCTCAATGTTTGTCGTTGAGGGTAACCCGGTGGTTGTCTTCACTCTTTATGGCAGCTTGAGCTAAATGTTGGAGGATATCAATAGCACCCCCTACAACAGGTTCCGATTCATTCATTGGTGGAACATGGGACGCTTGTCCACCTTTCACACTAAGCGGGGGATTTGTCTTGTGATTCCCTTGGTCATCCTCAACCCTAAAAGGATGTATCCATGTTTTCACCTATTAAGACCCGACAAGATCCACATCGAGTCACGTCATCAGCATATGCAACTTCAATGCATGTTATAAACAATTTCAAATTATTCACAAAAAAATTTTTCCAAAATCATTTTGTGAAGCCTTGACCCTGAGCTACGTGCCATAAATGTGGCGACCCTGAACCGGCGACCTAATTGGCGGATCAGGAACCGAAACCACAGGGGCCTTTGGCGAAGCCATTAACCCAAATCATTTATCAAATACATTTCATTCTCGAATATTTGCGGAGCGATTTCAATTTAAAGCGAGCCACAACTTGTTACATTTAACAAAATGCATTTTACAATGAAGGCATTCTATGCCTTTTCAAAATGATTTACAAAATAGATATTCGAGTTCAAAATGTTTTGCAAATATCAAAGTTAAAGAGAAACCTTGACATGAATGCAGTCGGAACTACTCATAATTCCTTCTTTATGACTCGGCGACTCCTCGATCTTGAGTCCTTTCATTAAATATCATCACTCGGTACTGCATTGGTAAAACAATACGCTAAACATTTTTAAATGCTTAGTGGTTCTCTAAATCCATTCTTGGTTTGAGTTTAATTCAAATCATGCAATTTAACAATTTAAAACTTTCAAATCTTTTGGATGATCAATAATAATACAATACATATACTTGTTTATACAATCATTTATAGTTCATTGATCATCCCCAATATACTGCCACTTTCATATTCAATAAATCATGCATTAATCAAATCATGCATTTCACAATGCTCTTTTCATTCAGAGGAATTGGCAAACATGCTTTTCCAGATTTCAATGTTCACAATCTCGAAATCCAATTCGAATTCATGCTCACAATTCATTTCACTTCTCTGATTCAATTCAGTGCATACTTGAATTTAGCCTATGTTTTGTTATACGGGATGCTCGAATCAAACTTGCCTGATCCAGTGTATGCCCAAAAATACCTTATAATTTTATAATAAAGTATTATATATTAGGGTATAATTGGGCCAACTTGGGTATTTTAAGGAATTGTTGGTGAATATTGATTAAATGATTATTGAATCCCAGGAAATAAACCCAAGTGAAAAAAAATATGAAGTAACAAAATAGGGACCCTAAAGGTCAATTGTAAGTAAGTTTATATCTAAGTGAAATTAGGAAAATAAATGAGCAAGGGAAAATAATAGGAGACTAAATGAAGAATAATAGAAATGGAGGGGACCTAAATATAAAGGAAATAAAGAAAAAAAAAATCAAGGAGGAGCATGGCATGTAGGAAAGAGGGAGAAATTTCCTCCTTTTTAAAAATACGATTAAAGTGATCATAAAAAAAAAAAAAAGGAAGGGGAAAAGAGGAGAGAGTAGGAGCCGAGCCATAATTGAGAAGTTAGAGAGGAAATACCTTCTCTCTAGATTTTTCGACTGATTAGATGGGTTTCAGGCGAAGCAAGAGGAAAGTCCTTCCTCGTGACAAAACATAAAGTAGGGGCCGAGATCGGGGAGTTTCGACAAGGCTCAGGTAGGTCTTCTCTGGTTATTTTCTACTACAAGGGTTGTGTAGTGGATTTATCTGCCCTTAGGGATATTCCAGTTTATATTTTAAACCATGGGAAGCTGCCACACTATGGTAGTGCACATTAGCCAGACCTTAGATCTGATTTTTGGGTAATAAATAAAGGGAATTTGGTAGTGAGTCTTTCTAGTAAATTGTAGTCACATCAATGAACTTGATGTTAGGCTTTTTAATTTCTCAATTCGGACCTCTGTAGCCTAAGTTATGGCCCCTTTTACAGCTAGACCCCGGTGCGGCTCGGCCATTACACACTCGGCCGAGTGCACCTCGGCGATTCACCTTAGTGCACCTCGGCCGGTCACTAAGCCGAGTGCACCTCGGCCGGGTCGGGTCGACTCGGCCCGGTTCGAGTTAGCTCATTTGGGTGTGACTACTTGTGGCCTCCAACCGGAAGGTCATAACTTCTTAGCGAACTCCGTTTGTGTTCTTGAGCACTCTATGGAAGCCCATTGAGTCAGAATCCACTCTCTCTCTCTAGGTGTTGAAATTGGAACTCAGAAATTAAACTCAAAAATCAATCCTAACCAAAACCACTAGCACGCACGAATAATATTGTTCCTTAATGGTTTTGGAATAGGGGCTGATGAGGATTGGCATCAAAGTGCAAAGATTTTTGGGTTTGTTCTACTAACTTCTATTCCTCGTTTCAGGTTTTTGCATGTTTGTTCTATTTTTCCTATTCTCATTTCAATATTTGAAAGGCTTGTTCTAAATGCATAAGAAAAACATATTGAATTGTTTTAAAAGATTTGAATGCCCTTAATAGAATGTTAGCCCCATTTGGATTCATTATTAAGGATAGATTTGAGTATTTCAATAGGGTCAAATAAGCGTGTGCGAACTATTGTATTGATGTGTCACTCGATCGACTCGACGGGGGCCAGTATCGGTAGTCATTCACTAATTTGATTTTTATAACCGGTCGGCGGCTTAGTGGGACCGTCTTGTGTTATAAGCGTTTTCCTATCTGACCTCTGACCCAGCCGGGATAGTGCCGGTGGCACTGATATCTGTATATCAAGACATAGGTTAAATTCATTAAAGGCGAGAACTAGATTGGATTGCATAGCTTAATTGGATTAATTTGATTGGTTGTGAGCATATTTGAATTGATTTGAGATTGTGAAATATTGAATATGGTGTATTTTGGGATGATCAATAGACCATAATTGATTGTATATAAAACAAGTATATGTATTGTATTTGCATTGATCATCCATAAAGATTTGAAAGTTTTAGATTGTTAGAATTGCATGATTTGATTTATCTTTGAAGTAGGGAATGGATTTGTGGACCACAAAGCATGAAAATGCTTAAGCGTATTGTTTTATAATGCGCGGTGTCAGTGATGAATGGCGATCGACGGACCTAAGATTGAGCGTCGAGTCATAAAAGGAAATTTCGGAGTATGCTTTCAGAACTTATGTGCGATCATTCCATGTTTTCTTTTGAACTTTGATATTTGCAAAAACATTTTGTATTACGAATATCTATTTTGTAATCATTTTGAAAAGAAACGGAATGCCTTCATTGTAAATGTATTTTGTTAAATGTAAATGTTTATGGGCTTGCCCAATTTTGAAATTGCTTCCGCAAAGATATGATTTTGAGTGATTGAGTGATAACAGGGCATCCCGGACTCGGTTCGGATCCGCCAAAATGGGTAGGGTCGGGCCAGGAAAGGGGTCCCACATGGGCTGCAGGCTGGTATTAAAAAAAATCAATTAGTGAACACTACCGATACGGTCCCGCTAGGTTGCTGATCGGAGTGACACATCAATACAATTGTTCACAGTACTGCTATTTTGACCCCTATTGAAGGTATGCAATCTATCCTTATCTGATAAACGGTTAACATTCTATTAAGGCGTCAAATCCTTTATAACTAATATAGTACAATACGTACATTTATATAAACGATTCATTTCAATAATCATGCAATTGTCATATGCAAACATTTCACAATCACTTTTTGTAATCATATAAGTCAATTCAATATGCTTTTCTTATACATTTAAAACAAATAGTTCAAATCTTGAAACGAGAATAGGAGAAGATAGAACAAACATGCAAAAACTTGAAACGAGGAATAGAAGTCGGTAGAACAAACCAAAATCGTCGCTTTGATTATGATCTTCGGAATCTTGACTTCAATGCGGGCTTTCCTCCTCGTCAGCCCCTATTCAAATACAATGACAATCACATATTAGTAGGTTATTCTAGAGGTTTTGGTGGGGTTTATGTCTGCTTGATACCCCTTCACTTGAAAAATTTTCTAGGGACACATGAGCCATAATTTTCTCATACTTACTTCAAGAAAACTTTAGCTCTATGAGTCTATATTTAGTAGAAATTGGAATCATCTAATTTGGATCACCCAAACTCAAGTTACGACATTTTAATGCCAAATGGTCAGTATGCCCAGCTCACCGATTACCTCTTTGTTATTCCCAATTTAGGGTTAACTCCCTTAATTTGGTAATGGTTCCTTCTACTCATTTTAAGCTATGGTTCTAAGTTTCTTCTTCAACTAGAATCATCAATTTGGATCACCAAAACTCAAGTTATTGCATTTTACATCAAACAACTCTAATTGCAAAATAAAATCATATTGTTCTTGCACATAGCTCCACTTTGACAAATTTATGGGAACTTTGGGGTAACAATTTGCATACAATTTCTTCAAGTAAATTATTCTCCTAGAAGTCTAGTTTACCCAAAATTTTGAATCGCTCAATTTGGATGAGTGAAACTCAACTTATGGCCTAAATACCAAGCTGACCAAAAGCAGCATCAGCGTTTGAGAGGCAGGACCCGAAATTTTATCAGCAGAGCATAGCTGCGAATTCTGGGTCAATGGGGGTCTAAATGCGGGTATGCACATTTCGAGATTTGTTGTCCTAGACGTCTAGTATACCCATCAATTTGAATAACTCAATTTGGATGAGAAATGACCAAGTTATGGCAAAAAACAAAACATGGGTTTGGAAAATTTTTGACAGCATCTCCTTTAAAACTTCATCATTTCCTCTATACAAAACTCCTCCATTTGAGGACCTGCAAAAATCAACCACAGCTGAACTCAAACAAAAATCACATTTGTGCGAAGCTAGGTTCCTTCTAACCCAAAGATCAAAATCACAAAGAGGAAAAGCCCAGGGCTGTGTTCTTACTCTTTCACTTGAAATCACTTTCTCTAGCTTCTTCCATCTTCCTTCTTGAAAAATCTTGAACAAAAATGGAAAGTCAAAATCACCCAAAAGTTTGATCTTCTCTCCTTACCTTAGCTTTTCTCCCATTTCTCCTCTCAAACCCTTTCTCAAAAACGTTTTTGGCAAATGGTTGCTCCCGACCATTGCAGGTCTTTAAGGTAAAACTCCTCTTAAGGCCTTGTTTGGCTCAATTCCTTTGGCCTTTTAATCCACTTTTGACTTAAGTCACTAATTTATATCACTTCCCATTATTCACACTTAAACATTTATTCTTCTATTCTTATATTAGGTCCTGATTTTGTAAAATTCTATTTTGCCCTTTTCACTTGGGTAATTTTCGGGTTCAATATTTTAAATCACTTATCAAATAACAATCAATATTATTTAACAATTTTGAAAATACTAAGTTTGCTCAATTTATACCGAATATATAATAAAATAAAAAAATCCTAAGGTGACTTTGGGTTTAAGCCGATTTTGACTGCGATTAATGCGCATGATCAGGATTCATTAGTTACAAGAGGTCTTCAATAATATTATAGAATTTAATCGTGGAATTTTGTTTTAATTTTATTCAAGAATTTTAACGAGAAAATACAAATCTAATAATGAAGCTGGGCTCAATTACAACTTAAATAGGGAAATATTTATTCACTTTTCTATGTTTAGTACATGCTGTTATTTAAATTAAAATCCATAATAGAGTAGGCAATGGTAGTACTTGCAAGTGAGGAAGGAGAGAATGTAATCCACGAAGTGCGATGGAGTACTATCACGTAGACCCTTGGATTTGCTTCTAAGCTGAGCCGGTGGCCTGGCTATAATAATGGCATAAACAAATAATTGGTAGCTAACATGAAGATAGAACCTAGCTGGATCAACAGACTTGAATGTCCTAAGGTACCTCGCAATGATAATTGATAATCACAAAAAATACCTAACCGGTTTTTATATGTTGGGTATAAAATAAATTATATTGTATTTTTTCGGCATTTTAAATTGCTAAAAGCAGAAAAATGATAAAAACCACAGACTATCTGAGTCTGAGATAAATTTGGTAAAAATGTCGAATGAGGACCCCGAGGGTCATAAATGAAGTGTAAATGTGAAATGAAATGTGATAAAGTGTATTGAAAATGAAAGTAGAAATGAAGCCTTAAAAATGCAAAAATGAAAGGAATTTGTAGTGCTAGCCAAACAAGGCTTAGTGCAGGATTTTGATTAAAGACCAAATATTGGTCTTTGAGAGGCATTTGCACACATTTGGCAAAAGAAGGGAGAGAAGTGCTAGGACTTTTGGTGTGAGAAGAGGAGGAAAATTAGTGGTCTTTGCTCCATGAAATCAAAGTTAAGGTGATCAAGAGAGGGAAGAAGAAGATTGGTGTTGAAGAATCAAAGATTTAAAGGTAGAAAATAAAACCTAACTTTTCTTAATGTTGTGTTTGAGTTTAGAAAGAACCACTAAGTTGGTATAAAAATGATGTTGATTGGTTTATTTCGGTTTGGGGTTGCTCTAAGTTTGTTATATAGTTGTTTGGATTCTTCATTGATGAATTTTTGTATAAAAGGAAATGTTGGTTTTTATAGGAGATCTTGTCAAATTTTCCATTATATTGTGTTTTGTCCCATAACTTGCCATCACTCATTCAGAATTGAGTGATTCAATTTTAAGTAAACTAGACTTAGGAGACAATCTCACAGAAATAAGTATGTCAGAATTTGGACCCCATTGCACCCTAGAAATTCGTTAAAGTGAGGCTACGTTTTGGGTCAGTGCAGTTCGAGTTCTAATGCGATTTTTGGTATTTAGGCCATAAGTTGAGTTTCACTCATCCAAATTGAGTGATTCAAATTTCTGGGTAAACTAGATTTCTAGGATAACAAATTTCCTTGAAATAAATGTATTCAAATTTGGACCCCATTAGTGCTATTTGAGTATAAATGTATATACCCTATTGTAAATTTCTATGATTGATTTTTAATGCCCATAATAGAATGTTATCTATTATATTCGAGTTAAGGATAGATTGATATACTGATAAAGGTCAAACTAAGTCTTTGTAGACAAAACGTAATGGTATCATGATCCGCGACCGGATAAGTATACAGTGTGTTTACAAAATGATTTTTAATAACTAATCAATATTAAGCAGGACTATCTTTATCTTATAAACCTTTTATCTTGGCTGTAAGCGAGATCGTGTCGATGATTCTATTATCTACGCATGAAAACATTGGCTACGTCGTTTAGGGCAAATGATAAGAATATTTGTAAAAATGCATGATTTGTTTTTTGAATGATTTATTACTTTGTAAGTGCATATTGGAATGATCAATAGATAAGTAAATGAATGTACTCTGAAATGAATATCACGTGTTAATTTTCATTGATCATTGAAAGTTAAAAAGTGTGGTTTAGAAAAATTGCATAATTTGACTTAGCGAAATGGAAGAAATTACTATGAGGCCACTAAGCATGAAAATGCTTAGCGCGTTGCTTTTATCATCTCGAAGGTACCGAGTGAACAGGTATGAAGACGTAGACTGCAATGAATTAGAGTTATCGTCTAAGTCACACGGAGGATAAGTAAAGCTCTGTCACATGCATACATGAAATTATTCAACTCATTGTGTATAAACATTATTATGAAAATTGAACTCTGATTATGTTTTGTAAATATTTGGATATTGAAAACGGCTAATAATGACACATTGTATAAAGGTGGGAAATGGACCAAATGGGCATGAAATGCCATCGAATGCAAAAGGAGTTTTGTGATCAAATGATGAAACGCTTTTATGTTAAAGTGGTATTTACGTATATATATTTTCATTGATATTTGAAGTAATGTTTGGGAAAAGTAATTGTATTTGAATTATTCAGAAATGATTCAAAAAAATAAATAAGTGGGGACATGTCCACTGGGTTCGAGGTTGGCCTCGGGTTGGGTTGAGTCTGGCTTGACATAGGCCGTCACATTTTAGTGGTATCAGAGCCTAGGTTTAGGCGATTCTACAAAATGATTTTTGAAATTGTTTATGACATGCATTGCATTTGCATAAAAATAATGACATGACTTTGATGCGGATCTTATCGGTCTTAATAATTGGCGTGGATGATTGGGACCTTAGGGTCATAGGTGACTGAAATGATCAAACTCGCCTGCTAGTGTGGAAGGTGGTGTCCCATGCTCCATTGATTCGTGAGCAAGGTCAAGCAATAAGAAGTGCTATGGATATCCTCCAGCAGATAGCTTATGCATTGCAAAAAGCGGCACAACCAACTACAGTTGTTCCTTAACGGTCAGCCATAGAGAGAATGGAAAAATATCGACCCATTGATTTCCTTGGGAAGAAAGATAATGAAGTCTTCTATGGCCCCGAGGAAAATTCAACTAAATGAAGATAAACCAAATGCATTTGCACACCAGAGGAGAATTTGAGTCTTGTGACCTCACTTCTACAAGATAAAAACATTGATTGCGTTCAAAGCGTGGTGTTCTTAAATCAAACAATATTTATAACCTAACACCTTGTACTGGTGTAGCATAGCTATTATAGTATAGTGGTTCTAGGATCGTCCATAGAGATGGGTTTTCTTCGTGTAAATGGCCGACATTGGATTGTTGGATGAATTCATTTGATTTTGGGTTGTTATAAAGTGGTTTGATAAGTTGAAATCGTAAGCAAAATGAAGTAAAAATATAGAAAGAATTCCCTTGAAGTATTAGGTCACTGGACTTTGGTTCCTTAGGTAAATGAGGGTGTCTTGGGGTCTTTTCCTTGCATTGGGGATAGTAACATATAGTTACTTCCTGAATCGGATCTTGGTTTAGTTATAACACTTAACCCTCGACGCTATCAACTTACAGAAAATGACATTCACTGAGAGCGTGTGATCTTAATGTAAAAACATATCTCCTTGACTCACGCCAATAGCTCATAAAGTAACTAGCAGAACATCAACGGATCTAGCAATAAGCATCCAATGAGCCTTGAAAGCTTACCAAGTACTGGTCATTCAAGGTGACTCGAAGGGATCTAAACCTAGAGTTTAAGGAAAACACATAAATGTCAATGAATACCTGCGTTGAAAACATGAGAAACCTTAATTTGCCTCAGGTTCCTTTGCCCTGTGCCCTTTTCTTCAAGGAAGGAGGGGGTTTAGCCACTCATCCTCTGAGTTGTCATCCTCAAAGGGTGTTTGGCTAGTGAGAAAAGAAAATAAAATGAGAGAAAATGAAAAGAAAATGGGAGCTTGTTCAACAAGCTTCCCCTAAAACTTCAATAATGAAAAGTTTGATCCTTTACAAAGTGTTGTTTGAGCATTATACCACCAAACAATACAAATTACCAAATTAAACAAAGCTAAATGCAATTACATAGGGACAAAATGGGGAGAAACCAAAAAAGGAGGTCACAAAGTCAAAAGGATGGAAATTTCGTAGGGGTTGCAAAATTTCTCAACCCTTGCGAAATTGTTCTATGTTTTCTGCCTGCCTTCTAGTTCTGCAGCTCTGAGTTCCAATTGTTCTTTTCATGCTCGAGCTGCATCCCTATCTTCAAGATAAATAGCCTGTGAAAACTACAAAAACTGCTATAAAATTGATCATAAGCATTGCTAAGTCCTTAATGTGACAACTTGGTCAATTTTGCTGATTACTACGCAAAAAGTGCTCAAAACCCGGATTGTTAAGAGTATGGAACAACACTATTTAGGTAGTAATCACTCTCCCCAACCGACACATTTCTAGTCCCTTAGCAATGAAAGAAGAAGAAAACAATCAAAAACCATATGAACTATAGATCCACAAAAAATGGTTTTTAAAAAAATGAGGGGATAATGGCCAACTTTAAACAAAGTCATAAATCCTACCCAAAAAGACTATACCGGGAAGAGTGTGTGCTCTGCAAATCCAAATATCAAAACGGTGTCAACTCTGAGAACCAACATGAAGCCTTCACAAAAACCTAAGTGTTAGCAGTTAGTTTTTCAGAAATAGTCACACTTGAAACTATTCTTTTCCCCTAGTTCTTTTTCTGTACCTAAACGGACTAACTAACCTCAATGGAAGTAAGGACCCACTTTTATTTCACAATTATTTTTGTGTTGTAGGGATTACAATGTTGGGGAATCGAATTCCTGATGTGTCTATGTAACGGGGGTTATGGTGACTCCCAGCAGCAATTAAGGTCTAGGGCATCAAGTCATAAGATTTCTGAACCACTAACTCTTCAGGTTTTACCGGACTTTTAATAAGCTCAAGAGCTCAAGCACCTCTGAGTGCTTCAAGCCCACATCACCGTGTATCGAGCAACAAGTCGGTGACTCCCAACCCAGTTGGTTTTAGAGACATAGGGCTTTAAGACTTTCACCATACCCCTCGGACCGTGCTTTCGGGTTTGAGAAGCGAGTCCGCAAATTTTTTGAAAGACTCATTAGTCTTTTATTCGAAGTCTGTTGCCTATTAAAGGTGGCCCAGCTAAAGGTCTTGGGCGGTTTTGCAAGGATTAGGAGGCAAGGCAGTTTTAGACATAAAGAAGCCTAATGTGCATAGTGTGGTTAGTTAAAAGTGGAAGAAATAGGTTGAAGGCAAGAAGAATTTCAATAGTTCATCAACTCAGCTAAGCATAACACCATTCTAGCATCAGCAACTGATAGCCTGAAGACTTCAATTTCTCACTCTTAGAAGTTGGTGATTAATTCTTCCAAAAGTGCTATTTTGAACTACTTTTTAATAGGTTTTGGCGCTTTGTGTACTAATTGTTATAATTAACCCAATTGACATGTTCGGGTCCCTATTGCACTTAATTGCATTAAGAAATTTGTTTTGGTTTTGCGGGGAATTGGAAGCCAAATTATAAATGTCAATCCAATCATAACCAAAGTCGGGTTGATTTCCATCAATTTCATATGGTCTTATATCCAATTTCGGCAATAGGGAATGAAGAATTTCAAAGTAGAAGAAAATAGAGAAAAAATAGTAAGCTGCGGGATACGGGATCACGAGAACGATGTGATGGGCAGTGGCCGGGAGAGAGGAGCAGTGGTGTTCGTATGGCATAGCGAAAATTTATAATCTAATGAAATTTTGGCTATGCAGAAATTTTAAACTAAGCTAAGCGAAATTTAGCTAACAACGAAAATTGTGCATAGCGAAAAATTTTTGCGACTAAGCTATGCCTTGTAATTCATTATGATAGCGAGGAAATTCCACGCATAGCGAAAACCTTTGTGTTTTTTGATGTGTTTTCCAAACGTACGATTTTGATTAGTACCATTTTGTCTATTGTAATCTCATATTTAGGGCATTTTTTGTCATTTCACACATTAGGGTTGGCTATATAAGCTCCCCTACAACTTTTGTAACCCTAACTTTCAATCTTTGTTCCCGCGACTTTGTTCAGTTTCTCTCTTCTCTACTCTTCTCCTTTCTTGGGTGCGGAAACACCTCGAGGATGTGACTTGGAGGATGAGCGGCTAAAACCCTTTCCTCCTTGAAGTGGAAGGTTGTTTGGGGTAGGATCTGAAGAAATTTCTTTGGTGGTTCCTGTTTTTCACGCGACGGGTTTGACATTAGTTCCCTAATTTCCAACTCTAAGTTTAAAGCTTTTGATGCTTTCTTTGGCCAATTGATGAGTGCACAAAACCTTTCGTATTATACTACAGCGTCGATCCTACATTTTCCCTATTTATTTTAGAGTAATTTTATAGTTTTGTGACTAGAATCTTGAATTGATGTCTTTTGTGAATGGGGCATTGGGGTGAAAAGCGACAGCGAGGCGAGATTTTGGGCAAATGGGGTGGGCGATGAAGTGCACGTCGTCGCGGCGTCCCCGCGTCGTGGCGTCCTCGCGGCTCAGCGGCGTCCCCACGTCGTGGCGTCGCCGCGTCATTGAGCACCGCCGCGTCGCGGCGTGCCCGCGTCATGACGTCGGCTAATCTGCTCTCATCATTAAAAAGCAAGTGGGGTTGAAATGAAGGAGAGGGGGCGCCACGAGCGAAGAGGCACGAGGTTTCGAGAGCGAGCAATATGACTTCGAGGAAGTGCAGGGTATAGCACGCTTTCATTTTTCGGATATTTTAGTTTTAGAACAATGTTTCCTTTATTAAGCAGTTTATATTTTCTTCCATTATGTTCTAGATCTTTTTCTAAGTTTATCAAACCTGTCATACAAATGGATTAAAGTTTGATAATTCATGTTGTCAGTTGTTATTAATTTGTCACATCTCACATGCACGCATTTCAATTATATAATGTCTTACGGCCAATATTGTATAATCGGCGGAGATCGGGTCGAGATGAGGTATTCAGGGATCTGGGTAGAGTAGCCTTTAGCCGATTCGGATAATAGAGATATTCCGAACCTGAAGGTAGCATTTGAGGTTAGAACATTTAAGCATTTCGGAATACCGAGTCGAGATAGAGATATACTCGATTCTATTCACGAGATAGGCGGATATACCTCGAGAGGATATCTAAGTAGGCAAGATCACCTAAGCTAATTGACATATTACAAATAGATTGAATAAGCAGTTTTCTTTGAAAAGTACCAGTGAGCGTGATAGAGGCTGATTTAAGCATCTTTCATTAATTCATTAGAATCACTTGACTTAGTTGCGGTTTCCCTTTGCTTACTTTTCTACAAACTCTTTGTTGAGATGTTAATGCGAAAGCGAGGAGACCTCTGTAGTCAATTTACCTTTCCACGTGGATCGATATCCGTGCGTTAAGTACGCACTATATTGCCAGAATTCTGGCATTGCTTGTGCATAGGCATTCATTTATACACGTTTTATTTTAAATCGAGTTTTAGGCGCCGTTCTTTGGGAGGCAGTTTAAATTGATATAGAAGTGAGCACATAGATAATATTCTGAATTTTTCTTTACTTTTTGTTATTTTACAAGTCTTTGTGGTGGGTTTTGTTAGTTTTGTGTGTTATTGCGACGAGGTTTCGGTGAGTACATGCGACGCAAACCAATTAGTAACACCCAATGTGATCTGACGAGAAAGACTTACGCCAGTTGCGTAGAGAGCAGAGACGAGAGCAGTGGGAACTTCAATAGTCATGGAAATGGCGAAGGGCAGATTTTGGCGTTGAACCATTTGAACCACGAGAGACGAAATAGAATCAAGCGCGGGCGTTTATACGCGGGCGATCTTACATGCTGATTAGATGAGTTTGTTTTACACCAACGATTGTTGACAGTCAGGCGGCCACGATTCCAGCGAGCAATTTCGAATTAAAATTCGGTCCGCGATGCGGATGCTCGAACATCTTTGTTCCATGGACTACCCCATGAGAATCCGAACATGCGTTTGGTAACTTCCTCAGTTTGCGATACCATCAAGTATAAGCGAGTCCCGAAGAAGCCACAAGACTACGGTTATTCCCACTTTGGCTCGGGGATAGAGCGAAGCATTGGCAAAACCCGATCGACCACGATTCCATTACTACATGGAGCAATTGGTACAAAGTTTCGACCAAGTTCTTTCCACCTTCGAAGATTGCACAACGTGCGAGAAGTCGATCGTTCGGTCGATTGGGAGAACACGGCGGAGGCATGGGACGAGGTTCCGTAGTTATTGCGATGTCTCACCAGGCTAACCGGATGGATGTGAGTCCACCTTCTACAATGGTGCATGCAACTTAGAACAATGATAGATGCCTCGGCTAGAGGATCATTGATGAAAACCACGAACCCGAGCGTATGAGATATTGGAAGATCGCTGCGGCCAACTGTCGGTGGCACAGAGAGAGGCTACACCGGTAAAACACGATTGGGTGGCACGACCCGATCTGGAGTCCTGTGACAATCGGTAAATCATGTGGCTGGTATTCATGACTAAATAGGCCGTGAGGGGAGCGACTATGCCCTCCCCAGACCCTCCATGGGAGTTGTGAATCCTGTGGAGGACAACTGCTTATTGTAGGAATGTCGGTCGATAAACACTACAGTAGAAAGCGAAGCCCGATGCGTGTCGAGTTTTAATCGGGAATCAATCACGTGAGGACCGTATGGGGGTATGACTGCAGTCGAGAATCGGGAGACGAGGTGGCGTAACAATCGGAACGAATAATCAAAACAATCAAGGGTATGGATGAGCGTAATAGCAGGTACAATATGCCATCATGGGAACCCCCAATGAACCACCTCACGAAGGAAAATTTGGATTTAGAGCAGAAGCTACAGCACGGATGTTAACCCATGTCGCGTTTATATGAATAGAGACTAAGGCGAACATGCGTGGCTCTTGACTAAACAATCTAAGCAGCCACAGTAAGGAGTTTGGAGGCACAAATGGGCTAAATGGCAAACACTTCTGAAAGGCAGCGGGTTCTGTAGAGCAATTCGGAGGTAAACAGAAGAGATGGGAATGAGCACGTTAAAGCCGATCCCACGTAGAAGTGGGAGAGGAGTGGAATCTAAGTCTGACCCCACTCGTAGAAGCGGTTAGAGGCGAGAATCCACACGGCGAACGGAAAGATGATGCGGTCAAAAACGATCCGCAGAAAGCTTGATCGGCGAGACCTCTAATGAAACAAAGGCGACATACCGATCCACCTGGCGTCTCAAGAAACATAAAGCTGGAGCGACAATTCACAGTTCATGGATGTTTTTCAAAGAGCGCATATAAACATCCCATTTGCGTGCCCTAGAGCAAATGCCCAATTATGTAAAGTTCATGAAAGACATTTTGTCTCGAGAAGAAGGTGAAACTTGAGACGGTAAACTAACAGGAATGCGGTGCCATCCTTGAAGCTACCGCGAGAAGCTCAAAGACCCGAGCGTTTCACTATCGGGTGCACAGTGCGTCACGATTTTGAGAGGCGTGTGATTTGGAGTGCCAGCATTAATCTTATGCCATATCAATCTTTAAGCGTTGGGATTTAAGGCTTGTCCAGGCTCTGATCACTCTTCGACTTGAGACGGATCTTTGAGCTTGCAGAAGAGAGAGAGGAGGGATATTAGAGATGTCTTAAGTAAAAGTCATAAGTTTGTCTTTCAGTGATTTCATAGTTTGAACATGGAGAAGATGAGAAATCTTGGAGTTATCTTGGGAAGACCTTTTCTGGCCCCAGCGGGCAATGATTGATGTGCAGAGGGGCTGAAGCTAAGAGTACAAGAAGAAGAAGTAAAATTCAATGTCTTCGAGGCAGTGAGACACCCAGCAGAAAGTGATACGTGCTTAATGGTTGATATAGTAGAGGCTATAGTGTCTAACCAAAGTGGTCTCACTGACCCTTTGGAGACTAGCCTAGTGGCGATGCATGCGAGAACACAGTGAGGCGAAGAATACGTTAAGTGGATGGATTCCTTTGGGCCTTGATAGAGGGAAATGCCCCCGAATCGCTGGCGAAGGAGCTAAGCGGCGGTTCCATCAATGGAGCAACCACCCGAAGATGGAACAAAACCTCTACCTAGCCATCCCAAGTATGCATATGCGGGGTAGAGTCTACACTACCAGTAATTATCTCATCATCATTGAAATGGAGGAAGAGAAGTTGTGGGGGTTAGTAGCGATCCTGAACAAGCGCTCGGATGGTCTCTGGTACAAACCTAAAGGGATCCGCCCTTCTATATTGTATGCACGTATTTGTAGAAGATGGCCTGAAGCCCTCGGTGGGGCGCGAGGAGGTTGAATCCGGCAAATGAAAGAGTGGATTCGGAAGAAGTTCTAAAATGGCTGAATCTTTGGGGTGATTTACCCGTTTCGGTGGCAACGTGGGTAAGCCACTGTTCAAGTAGTCTCTTGAAGAAGGGAGGGAACAGCGCCGCCCGGAATTGAAAAGCTTGATATCTTCACCATCTAGAAACTGATGGCCGGTGGAGAATTTGTATTGACTATGAAAGGCTGAACAAGGCCACTTTCGAAAAGATCACTTTCCCTTTGCCATTTCTATAGATCGGATGCTCGTCGATTAGCCAGGGTGAATATTGTTGCTTTTACGGATGGATGTGGTTACAACCAAATCGCCATAAGCGCACGAAGATCGAGGAGAAGACAACATTCACCCCTATGAATTTTATTCGCTTCCGGCGGATGCCCACTTTGGACATGCAATGCTCAGAGATTTACTTTTCGTGATGCATGATGTTATATTCTACGACATGGTAGAAAAGGCGATTGATTTTCATAGGACGATTTCTGATGTGGGAAATTCATTTGACAATTAATCTATAAATTTGAAATTTGTGCTTTAGCAAGATGTGAAGAGACCAATTTAGTACTCAATTGGGGAAAAGTGCCATTTCATGGTACAAAAGTGTGTCCTTGGACGCCGGATCAACAAGAGGATAGAGGTAGATAGAGGCGAAGATTGAAGCAATTGAGAAGTTACCATACCTTAACCCCGTTGAAAGGGATCCAGAAGTTTTCTAGGCCATGTTGGATTTTATAGGTTTATCAAAGGATTTCCTCACGAATCAGCGAAACCATTGTCTAATTTGCTAATCGGGGATCCCATTCGAATTTGACTCTAATGCGTCCATGCTTTTGCGTATTGAAGAATAAGTTGATCAGCTCCTATTATTTGTAGCTCAGATTGGTCTTTTCCATTTGGTGATGTGTGATCTGGCGACTATGCGATTGGAGGCGTGCTAGAGGCAAACTTGAGAAAAATCTTTCGGGTGATTTACTATGCAGCGAGGACTTTGAATGGCTAGCTGAATTATGCCACTGCGAAAGAACTATTGGCCATTGTCTTTGCTTTCGATAAATTCAGGCCATATTTGATTGGCAACAAGTCGTGGTGCCTGCGATCGATCGGCCATTAAGTACTTATGATGACCAAGAAAGATACAAAACCAGTTGATTCGGTGGGTCATACATTTGCAAGAGTTCGACGTAGAAATCCAAGGACAAGAAGGGCGAAAATTTAATTGGCGAGACCACCTTTATGTGGAAGGGCGGAGATGATGTTAGGTGAATGGCCAATTTCAGACAGCTTTATATGAGGACACAGAGAGGCGGAGTTCATTGGTTTGATTATGTGAACTATTTGGTAGCAAAGTGATTCCCAAATTTAACTATCGAGGGAAGAAGAAAGGTTTTCGCACACCTTAAAACACTTCTTATTGAAACTGATTCTTCTGGTAACTGTGCGGCCAGGTGATAAGGAGGAATGTGCAGAAGATGAAATGCTCGATGTGCAGACCATTGTCACTCTATCGTGTGGTGGACACTTTGGTGGCGGAGGAAGCGGCGACCAAGGTTCTACAATCGGGTTTGTGGCCTTCCATATTTAAAGATCTTTCGTCGTTCGTTCCACTTGTGACAAATGTCAGCGAATGGGAACATCTCTAAAAGGGCGAGCCACCTATGCATCTATCATGGAGGTAGAGTTGTTAGAAGCTTATGGGATCGATTTCATGGGACCATTTCTACGCATCATCTGACAATTTATACATCTTGTTGGTGTAGACTATGCCAGAAGTGTTAGAAGCGATTCCCGACACGAACTGATGCGGGTGTAGCTCGATTTACCGCGCGACAATATATTCTCCGTTTTGGAACTCCTCCGAGCTTTAATCACGGATAATGATGCGCATTTACGCAATAAGGTAATAGACAGGTTTGCCAAAAGTATCAGGATGCGTCATCGTACATCTGCTGCAATACCACCCGCAATCAGCAAATGGCGAGAGAGAGTATCGGCCAGGAAATCAAGTACATCCTCGAGAAGGCGATCGACAACTCGAAGGATTGGTCTAAAAAGATAGGCGATGCGCTCTGGGCATCATAGCACCACATTTAAAACTCAGCTGGTATGTCCCGTTAGGACTTGTTTATGGCAAGCGTGCCACCTTCCGGTAGGAGTAGACATCGAGCTTTATTGGGCCCTTGTGACTAAACATGGGCCACAGGTAGTGAAAAGCGACTACTGCTTCGGTGAGCTAGATGAGTTCGAAAGCGAAGCATGTCACGGCGTATTATAAGGAGAAGACCAGGCTGGCCACGACAAACGCATCACGAGGAAAAGAATTTACGTCAGGACAATGAAGTCCTTCTATTCAATTCCGACTAAAGCTTTCACAGGAAATTAAGTCTCGATGGTCGGACCTTTCCACAGTAACAAGGTTTTCCCATAATTAGGCGAAGTTCACATCTGAAAGGCACATTCTGATCGCCACCAACGCTTGAAGCCGTACTATAGGCCGAGTTTCTTACTGAACCAGCGAGTCATTATTTTCTTGTGCATGAAGAAGTATAGTCGGCGATCCGCGGGAGTTTGGGTTCTGATCATTGAGTTTCGAGTCGTCGACTGCGACATTAAACATAGCGCTTCTTGGGAGGCAACGAGTGTTCCTAAATTTGTAGTTCGAGTTCGATTAGTTATTTTTCGTGATTTTGGTTTCTAGTTGTGTGTCACGATGGAGTGTTTACCTTGTTGGTTTAATTCTGCGAGGACCGGGCGTGGGTCTGAGGTCTTTCGAGCGTGTTCAATACCGGAATGATGTTTGCACGTGGAAGTTCTCGAAAAGTGGGCGAATTGTGTGTTCAAAATTCTTGCGAGACACTCTACGCCACGTCGCGGCGTCATTTTGAAGCTCGTCGCGTCGGCGTGGATTCTCCGCGTCAGCGACGTCATTTTGAAGCTCACGTCGCGTCGGCATTAGTTCTCCGCGTCGTGGCGTCATTTTTGAAGCTCACGTCACGTCGCGGCGTCATTTTTGAAGCTCTGTCCGCGTCGCGGCGTGGATTCTCACGCCCGCTGACGTCGACTTTTTGAAGCTCTGTCGCGTCGCGGCGTGGATTCAGCGTCGGCGTCTGGCCCTGAGCTCTATGTCCGTCGTGAGCGTGGATTCTCCGCGTCGGCGTCGTGCAATATTTACTGCGCCGCGTCGCGGCGTGGTCCTACCGTCGCGGCGTCATTTAGTCATGTCCTACGCCACGTGTGACGTGAACCCATACGTTGCGCGTATTTTGTTTTTTAGCCCGAGTTTGGATCATTTTGGCGCTCTTGCGCCTCTGCGCCTTCACTCGTGAAACCCTAGCTCCCTGCATCCCGGCCTTCACTTGGGACTGTGGACTCCCATCCACCGATTAGAGGCCCTCCAGCGCTCGTAGATCCTTTGTAAGTCTCCCTCATTGGCCGGTTTTTGGGTCATGAGTGGCATCTCCACCAACGTATTGGAGTTAGCTTAGGTCTGGAGTAGTCTGAGGTTCGTTGGTTCGTTTTGTGTGGTCTAGAGATCTTTTAGGTATTCATAGGTCTTTTAGATATTCATTTCGGGTCAGCTAGGTTCCGTCGGGTCTTTGAGTCCCATTTAGGCTTTGTTGGTATTAGGTAGTTTTAATTGATTTGTTGTAGATTGCACATTAGGTGTTCGATTTTGCCTAAGTCAATATGTGCGGCAGAGGCAAAAGTTGCACATAGTGGAGTCGGCCATCGAGGACCCGACTCAGCGTTCGATACCTCACGTTTTATAAGCCTTGGCCTTGTGGTCGGTTTAGCACAATTTCTGGCAGATCATACATTAGGAGAAGGGGTTTCATCGCCCCAGGTGGTTTCTGAAAGACCGTCGAGGCTAAAGGGTGGCGTGCCTTATGCCAGCCCCTCGGCCAGCGGTAATGGCGTGGATTCGAAATTTCGTAACCTCGTCCCATGTCCTCAAAAAGGTCGGGGTGCGAAATTTATGATCGACTTCGGTAGCGAGGAGTCGATCCAATAGTTTCTATGGCCTAGAACATGTCACCGGGACCCTTTGATCAGCTCGCGAGCATCAGGCTACCATAGAGTCATCCGGCGTATTGACCAAAGGCCGGGGTGAGTGGAGGATCAACAGTGTGGTCCATGCGGTCAATTTCAAGGCCAAGCGTTTGGCTACAATTCTAGGTTTGGCACCCGCCTACATCGCCGTCTTATACCGAGAAGGCAGATGTATGTTAAGTGAGCCGCCCGGCGTTTCCTTGCCGACTTAGCCGTCCTACGGGATATACCATTCGATGTTGAGCGAGGTTATCGAAAGGATGCCATCCTCCATAGCCAGGATCAGAAGATGAACACAGGGCACCCTTTTCGATATTTGGCTTGTGCAAACAAGCCGGTGCTGCCAATGTGACGGCCGATGAGGCACAGCCCCGTCCGTCGAGCCATATCGGTCAAAGCGGGACACACACGGTGTCCACTTAACTGAGGACCTCTGATTAGTCACGAGCCCTCGGTGAGAATGACTTTATAGTGTCGGGCTCGTTATGGATCCACTGAGCGTCCGAGAGACGCGCGATCCTCGTCGGCCACCTCCGCCCACCATCCCGGCCACCTCCGCGTTTCCGGCGGCCACGAGGCGCCCTCCTCCTAGTCCTTCACACGGATCTGGGGGCCCCGGGTGCTTTCGCGCTCAAACATTTGTAGCCTTATGGGATGAGACCGGGAGCCGCAGAGTCCCTCGTTACCCCGGGACATGGGCGTTGCGTCTTGATATGCGGACGATTAAGACAATGGGGCCATCATTACCTGGCAATGGCTTGATCTATAGAGGCCAGCTACTTTCGGCTCGCTTTTCACCATCACCACCACCTCCTGCGGTGATATTCAAGGAGTTCCCCTTACCCTCCTATGTTTTATCTTGCCAGTTGGGACCGGATATTTTGTTGGGGGATTTGGTGATCCAGTACCATGTTTTGTGTTGTTTATTGTGTTTTGGTTTTAGTAGGGTGTAGTATTTTTAGTGTGTTCATATTAGTGTGTTTGTTTTTCGGTTTATTTTACATATGCTGTTTCATTAGTCATGGTTAGTTGTTTGATGAAGTTATATTTTAGGACATTCTTGCTTGTAGAAATTGCACTTGTAGGTGCCATGTTGTCGAGGTTCAATTTTTGGATTGAGCTCACTATAAACTTGTTCGTGCACATTTGCTTGATGCTCGGTAATTAGAGTGAGCAGGTTGAAAAGGGCTAGTAAATCCAGTCCCAGGGTAGTCAATCAGTTCTCAACCACATCACACGCACACTAGTGACTCGGAGTATGCATAAGTGCGAACCAACTACTGAAAGTTCGATCCAGCCTAGGAGATTGAACCATTTTGAGTGATGGGACACCTAATCCAAAGGTTGCCATCGAGCCCCTGACCAAAAGAAAAATACAACAATAGAAAAGAAAAAGAAAAAGAAACATGACAAAAATAGGTATATGCATAGGGTTAGCGGGATCGTGTCGGAATCCGGACACGATCTGAGGGCCTATGAAGCCTAATGCCACTGAGCCAGTAGTAGGAGTCAGTGACTTCCTTTGCCAGCTACATGGGACGAGAAGATGGATCATTCCAGCAACCTAGGACCTTTGAGTTTGGTTGAGTGTTAGGGTGGTTGAAGGGAGTGAATGCACAGTGCCCTTAACCCGGTGGTGGGGAGTCACCAATGGATCACCTTCACGGGACCTCGGCTAAAACTTCTTGGCACTAGGTCTTCCTCCGTTTGTGTTTTAGGTGCGTAGGAATTTCTTGAGTATGAGAACATGAATAAATGGGTGACCTATCCTTTCTAGTTAGCTTCTTCCTAATAGGCGAGTTGAGCTTAAGTTTGGGGAATTATCGAGACCTAGGCTATCTTTGGAAGTCACTCATTATAAGCACATAGGGATTTGGGAAGACTATTGAACACCATGGGATTTGATGCACTAATTGATTTCACCTATATCTCACTCGAAGTTCACAGAAAGTCAAATATCGTATGCCTTTCTTGAACATTGAAAAAGCAGTGGGTATGTGAGCGATCCAAAATTGATCCTATTTTTTCAGCATGCATTCTTGTATTAGTGTGAGTTACATTATGTCGGTGTGTGTCTGTCTAGAGTCCGGTTCTTGCTTGAGAATGACGAAACTAAATTTAAGTGTGATGAGTGCCTAAAACCTCGCATATTATACTCGCGTCGATCTACATTTTCATTTTATTTTAGAGTAATTTTATAGTTTTGTGACTAGAATGCGAGTTGATGTCTTTTGCCAATCACGGGAGCATTGGGGTGAAAAGAAGCGACTAGCGAAGGCGGTGCAAGACAAATGGGAACAAGGCGATGGAAGTACATCGCGTCGCGGCGTCCCACGTCGTGGCGATCCTCAGCTCATGACGTCACACGTCGTGGCGTCATGTACGGCTCATTGACACCACCACGTCGCGACGTCGCCACGTCGCGACGTCAGCTCGAAAATCTGCTCTCATCATTAAAAGCAAATTAGGGTTGAAATGAAGGGAAGGGAAGGCGCGCGAGCAGGCCACGGTTTCGAGAGCGGTGGCACTAACCGAGGAAGTGCCGGGGGTATATGACTTTCATTTCGGATATTTTTCGGATTTTAGAAGCAATGTTTCCTTTATTAAACGAGTTTTATATTTTTCTTCCATTATGTTCTAGATCTTTTTCTAGGGTTACATCAAACCTGTCATATACGATGGATTAAAAGTTTGATAATTCATGACGGTTATTTATTAATTTGTCATAATCTCTATACTTGCATTTCAATTATATGTTAATGTACGTAATGTTAGCATAATCAGGCTGGAGATCGAGATTCGAGAGATGAGGTATTCGAGGATGCAGGTAGAAGTAGCCTTTAATAGGTCGGATAATAGAGATATTAGAACTGAAGGTAGCATTTGAGAGTTAGAACATTTTAAGCATTTCGGAATCACAGGAGTGAGATAGAGATATACCGATTCTATTCACGAGATGGCGGACTCACCTCGAGAGAGGATATCTCGTAGGCAAGATCACCTCGCTAATTGACATATTACAAATAGATTGAATAACGGTTTCTTTCTAGAAAAGTACTCCATTGAGCGTGATGGAGGCGATTTAACCTAGGCACCCATTTACCATTGGTGCACTAGAATCGCGGCAGTTGCGGTTCCCTGCTTACACCTAAACTCTTTTGTTCGGATGTTAATGCAGCGAACCCTCGTGGTCGATTTACCTTTCCACGTGGATCGATGTCAGTGCGTTAAGTACCTTTATATTACTTGGGGCTCTGGCGTACACTTGCGCGCGCCCAGGCATTCATTTTATACACGTTTTGACTGTCACCCATTACTTGGCAAGCTTTTAGGGTTTAGTGTATTTCTGCTTTAGATACACTAATATCCATTGGATTGCCATTCTGATAACGAGGTAGGTTAAGGGGTTAGATTTTCAACTGTAGGGTATCCACTTTGATCAATACTTGTGTCTTTTAGGGTTGGAGTGGATTCTTATTTTTAGATCCATTGAGACTCATTAGTTACTCCTTTACGAATCATTGGATAAGATTAAAGTCATTTCTTGTAGGAACCATAAATGCTAAATAAATGCTTTCTATCAAAGAAATTATTAGGGTTGGATTTTAAAAAGTTAAATGAAGATAGGTTGGGGAAATGACTATATGTCATCTCCCCAGCCTTGAAATAGACCAGACCCTCAGTTACCATAGGAATCAACGGTGACCCAATGCTTCAAGGAGTTTCTATTTTACATTTTATTTTATTTAAATTTCGGTTGCCAACCACTACACCACGTTTTTTACCCCGAACCTTAAAATCGAATTTAATTCACGATTTTGACTTCCTCAAATCATTTATCTGAAGAAAACCATCCGTGTTAAACCCTGGAGCCACTATCTGCGGTAGACTGGCGGTGGGAGAGAATTTATAGGATACATATTTTTTTATTTTGCGGATGGATAATGATTCGACGGGAATTTCGCTATAATAGCGAAATTAGGCGTCACGGCGGCTCTTCGGCTTCCAGGCCTATAGGTTGTCAATGATTTATAAAGGGGGGGGAGGTGGGACCATATATCTTCATTCCATTTTTCCTTCCCCACACACAGTACTCCACTAGTAGAGCGAGTAGTCGCGCCACTTTCGGTCTGTAGTCTGTTCTGCGGTGCTGCGCCTCGCACCAACCGCGCGTGGCACAGGCCTGCGCGCCATCCGGTCAAGCTGGTTCAGCCACGCCTGAGCCCCTGCTTTGCCCTAGCTGCGCCGCGCTAGGCCACTCTGGAATCGCGCGAGTGCTGTGCGTGCCGCCCGGCCCCAGCCTAGTCCGGCTGAGTGTGAGGCGCGGTGCGCTTCCCGCTCCCCAGTTAAGCCACATACGCCCCTAGACTCGACTCTGAGACATAGTGCACGGGGTGGTTCATTTATAGACCGAGTCGGTTGACTACTTAGGAGATGGGACCCCGGACACTGCCAGTGCCGTGCCCGTGCTCGGACACACTACGGTTGAAGCGACTGCGGCTGACCCCGATTACGGTTCACGAGGCCTCGGGGATTCAGGAGGTATCAGACGAGGTTGGGACCCCGGGCCCCTTCCCCGGTGCCTCAGAGACGACATAGGAGGGCCCGGCCCTCCAAGCGGGCCCGGACATCAGGCCCGGGGGAGTCCTCGACATCTCGGCCTCAGCCATCCCCCCCAGCAGAGGAGAGCTCATCGCCTCATCTATTGCCGGCCTCGAGGATTAGGCGGTCGTTGTTCACTGGGACCCCGATTCCGGGGAATGTAGATCTACACGATAGAGACTTCCATGGGAAGACCTATTACGACGTGCCAGCATTGACCGCGACCCCGTTCCGGAGACTCCCGTGAGGCGATCACGCGCTGATACTCCACTTTGCCATTTATGACACTGCGGCAGTTTTATTATCCTCGGGTGGTGCTTCAGTTCTACCACTCCATGACTTCGCGGGGAGTGCCGAGCCCATTTGAT
Source organism: Tetrastigma voinierianum (assembly GCA_016808115.1). Taxonomy (NCBI): domain Eukaryota; kingdom Viridiplantae; phylum Streptophyta; class Magnoliopsida; order Vitales; family Vitaceae; genus Tetrastigma; species Tetrastigma voinierianum. Next base: position 188,056 of record JAEQBH010007940.1, on the reverse strand, counting down.
TCGTGCCACGGTAGGGTGATTCGGAATCAACAAAATTAGTATCCTATGTTCCTCTTTACTATATTAGTCGAAATTTCTTTGTGATTATAATTAATCTAAATTCGAACACGGGGATGGGTTTTATTCGTACAAATGATTTGAGTGAAGTCAAAATTGGTGAATTAAATTTGGATTTTAAGGTTTGGGTAAAAACAGGGGTGTAGTGGTTGGCAAACTGAAATTTAAATAAAATAAAATGTAAATAGAACTCCTTGGCTTGTTAGTCGCGGGGGTTGGATTCACATGGTAGCGGGGGTTCTAGGGTCTATTTCCTCGCGTTAGGAGGATGACATACTAGTCATTTCCCTAACTTGGGATCTTCATTAACTTTTAAAACTAAACCCTAATAATTTCCTTTTGATGAAAGCATTTATTTAGCATTTATGGTTCCTCTGATGAAAATCTGTCATGACTCATCCTATGATAGTTCGTGAGAATTAACTAATGAGTCTCAATGGATGCAAATAGAATGTGAGCCACTAAAGATTACCATGTATTGATCCAAAGTGGATGCACTTACGGTGAAAATCTAACCCTTAACCTACCTCGGTGGCTCGTGAAGTAATAGCTAATGGATGTGGTGTCTAAAGCTAAGAATACATAAACCACTAAAAGCTTGCCAAGTATTGTGAGTACATCAGCTTTAAGCCTAGAGTTTGGAAATTAGGGCAGGAATGTCAAAACTGTGCGTGAAACGAGGAGCCACAGCGGCCTTGGATCTACCCTGACAACCTTCCACTTGAGGAGGAAAGGGTTTAGTAGCTCATCCTCCAGTTGTCATCCTTGGAGGGTGTTTGGCACCCGAAAGTGAGAGAAAGAGGAGAGAGAAGAAAGAGCGGAACAAGCTGCGGAGTGTCTTGAAAGATTGAAAGTTAGGGTTACAAAAGTTGTAGGGAGCTTATATAGTCAACCTCAATGCGTGAAATGACAAAAATGACTAAAATATGAGATTACAATAGGGACAAAATGGTAATTAATCAAAACGTGGTTGTTTGGAATCAAAAACATCAAAAACACAGGGCACGATTTTCGCTATGCAGGGAATTTCACTATCATAGCGAAATTACAAGGCATAAGCGAATGCAAATTACCCAAGCTATGCACAGTGAATTTTTTTAAGCTAAGCTAAAGCGAAATTTATTCAACAAGCGAAATTTTATAAGCGAAAAGAACTAAGCTAGGATTGTGAAATTTTAAGCTATGCTCCTGTGAGAGTCCTTTATTCTCTCTCTGACTCTTGTTTCATTGTACTTGTTCCTGCATCTGCATCATCCTGCGACTTGCTATTTTTTCTCTATTTTCTTTACGCTTTGAAATTCTTAATTCTGACTTCTTTGAAATTGATATAAGACCATATAAAATTGATGAAGTAACCCGACTTTGGTTATGATTGGATTGACCGATAATTTGGCTTCAATTCTGCAAAACTACAAAAACAACCTCGAATGCAATTAGAAGTGCAATAGGGACCCAGGCATGTAATTTGGTTAATTATAACAATTAGTACACAAAAACTCGAAACCTATTAAAATAGGGTTCAAAATAGCACTTTTTGGGCTTGCAATATTGAGCATTTACAAAACACGTAAATGAAATTATAAGCAAAAACTAAAGCATGTGTTGAAAACTAGAAACATATAACTTGTCTGTAAAAAAAGCTAACTAAGCGAGTCATTCAGATTAAAAAAAAAAAAAAAACTTTGTAACCTGCTTGACACTTCCTTAGATGCTCTCCCCCAGCTGGAATTTTTCATTGTCCTGATAGGATTCTTTGGACGGAATTTAATGAAGGAAGTGATACCTCCTCAAGTAGTCACGGAGGGTGGAACCTCATCCTTATCCTATGATTGAGCAGGAGCGGAAGGATGGCTTGGTTGGTGGAGGCTAGCAGAGCTGCGTAGAGGCTTAAGGAGGGTGAACTCCTCCTTATGCAGTCGAGGGGCACATACGGCAGGCGGAGGCCATTTACTTTGAAAGTTTGGCTCTCATTTGAGCTGAGAAGTTCCACTACTCCATTAGGGTAAACTTGATGAATGGTGAAAGGACTAATCCACTTGGACTTTAGTTTTCCCGGAAAGATATGAAGTTTGGAATCATAGATCAGGACTTTATCTCCTATTTGGAAATGTTTTCGAACCACCATTTGGTCATGCCATTTCTTGGATCTTTCTTTGGCAATTTTAGAGTTCAGGTAAGCATCATTCCTTAGTTCCTCTAATTCATTGAGGTCAAGAAACCTTTTTACTCCGGTTCTTTCCAAATCCATAGACTTTTGGTACCCGCATGCTTTTGTATTCAATTTCCAGGAAGATGTTATGCTTTTCATAAGACGCCGATATAGGTGTGGACCTTACCGATCCTGGACCAGTGCGACTCGCTTTAAATGGAAGGAAAAATGTGAAAGAAAATGTGGGTTGATTTTAGAGTTTGGAAAATCGGGTCCCAAAAGGAGGAGCAGGTTTTGCTTTGGGTCGCCACTTACTTTTATTTTATTTTTAAGTGGGGAAAACCAAGTAAGAACAAAAACCCCCAATGACTCCGATTATGGAAAAGCGGTCTGGCCCAGATTTCTGAGTGGGGATCAAATTACCTATCGGAAGGTACCTCGTATGAGGTGCACCCCCTCTAACCGGAACTCGGTCTCTGCTAGTGAATTGGGTATGTAGGGCATATGGGTCAATCGAGATAGTCATAGGCTAAACATACAGCTTGGATCGGACCGAGCCCTAATTGGTATCTAGCATGCTTAAAAACACTGACAATAGAAAATGGTGCGTACCTGCGGGTCCTTGGCCACGCGCTACATCAAGGTTAGCCCGACAAACGCCCAGCAAGCATGCATGGCACTCAAACACAAAGCATCCATGTGATTCGTACCCGACACTAAAGCACATGCACATTGGTCCCTAATGTGCTATAAGAGGTGATCAACGTTTGGGCATAACGTACATAAATTAAATATAAAAGTAAAGCAAGCTAGGAGAAACCATACATTTACATCTCAATACTCATTGATGCTTTCTGACACTTGTCAGCTATACAAACACATCTATCATCACCGAAGAATCGGTCTCAAATGAACACTAGATTATTGGTGCTTAACTAATCACCCTCGGACCGCATAGTACGATTCTCAAGAATCCAAAAATGGAACCACATTAACCTAAAATAAACCCATTTCCAGACCTAAATATAGCCTATTGATTTAGGGCAGATAGATGCAGACTCAGATCCTTGGGCTTCAATTCGTGAAATCGAAAGGACCCTTCGAAACCCGACAAAGCGACGATCTAGTTCCCCAACCGGTTCAGCCGGTTGAGAGAAAGGCTCCAAAATTTTCCCAGAACCTTCCTCAAAGATTCCTTGAATCCAACAAGACAAACGGAGTTCGAATTCGGAGCTCAGGAAGTAACCAAAAACATTCAAACAAATCAAAAACACAAAATGCCGTTCAGCCATTGGAGCAAAATAGTGCGGCTGGTTTGGTTTCCCAACCAGTCTGGAATGGTTGAGAAAATATTTCAAAATCTTAGAACCTTCCTTCAAAGTCAGGAATCCAACAAGACAAGCGAGTTAATTGGGCTCATAGTGACTTGAGAACCAGCACAAACAAATCAAACCACCCAAACTGCGTTCGGCAAAGTATTTGAACCAAATGGGCGGTTGGTTTGGTTTCCCTAACCGGTCTGGGCGGTTGAAAATATTGAAAAATGTCAAATCTTCTTTAAGAGTCAGAGTCCAAAAAAACAACGGTGATTGATTCTCAAGCTCAGATAGTGAGAAACAATCAAAACAAAATCAAACCACCCAAACTACTATTAGCAGTAGTTCCAGCAAACCAAACAAATGGACCGGTTGGTTCGGTTTTTCCAACAGTCTGGGCGGTTGAGAAAATATTTGAAAATTTGTCAAAATCTTCTTTAGGAGTCAGGAATCCAAAAACAAGCAGTGATTGATTCTCAGCTCAGATGATGAGAACCAACCAAAACAAATCAAACCACCCAAACTACCGTAATAGCCTTTCCAGCCAAACCAAACCAAATGGACCGGTTGGTTCCAGTTTTCCAACCCGGTCTGGACGGTTGAAAATATTTAAAAAATTGTCAAAATATTCTTTAAGTCAAGGAGTCAAAAAAAACAAGCAGTGATTGATTCTCAGCTCGGATGGTGAGAACCAGCAAAACAAATCAAGCTACGGCTTGCCGTTCCGGCGAAGCCGTTGAATCGGCTCTCACGTATGGTGAAAACCGGTTCAAATGGTTGAGGTAAAACCTAAAAATTTGGTCAGAATATCCTGTATAGAATAGGGTGGAGCCAGGTTCCATTTCTTACCTCTTCATAAAGCGGCTGAACGAAACGAAGCTACACATCTCGGAGAAAAATCAATGACGTGTGTCAGAGGCAGGAGAGTGTGCCTCTCCAAAGGTTTTTCAATCCTGATCTCTATGTCCTTTATGCTAAATTCCCACCTCCAGCCATCAAAGCCTCTTCGTTTTCTCTCCTTCAAGCTTTGGAAAGGCCTAATCAGTCTCGGAAATAAGCTTCCCATTCCTCCCCTCCTCATTTCCCATCTGTTTGAATCACTTAAGTTTTGTTGCTTCTACCTAAGTATCCACATGGATTCATGGTGGGCTGCATGTAACCTAAGCCAAGGCCCAAAATGGACCCACAATATTTCCCAAGGTCGAGCTGGAGCTTATGGGCCCTTAACCATATAGGATTTGGGCTCCCGAAAATCCTGAACGGTGCTCCGCACAAAAATTTGTCCCAACTTCTTAGGTTGGGCGGATGCCAACGGTCGAGACGGTTGAGGAAAATTATGAAATTTGGATAGAATGTTCCCTGAAGAATAAGAGGAGACCAACAAAAAATGGTGCACATTCTAAGTTTGGATGAGGGAGATATGATCAAAACAAGGAGAGTGCTTGCCAAAAATCACCCCAACAGTGTTGTATACATACTACATCGGCAGACCGGTGAAGCCAAGTTTGTCAGCAGTTGACCAAAATTATGAATTTTTAACATAAACCTCCTTGGCGAATAAGGAATCCAACAAAACAAACAGTGAACAATTCTGAGCTCGGACAAAGGAGATACAATCGAAACAAGCTCAAGTGCTCTGAATTTGACATACTCTAATAAACTTTAATTGAGCTAAAACCTCGAGGGGGCCCCACTTGCTCCCTATAGCACGATGCCAATAACTAACACTCTGATGGCACTCAGTGAAATATCTGCACTCAATGGACCATATACAGAAGCCCGCTTTAGAACCGAGAAAGACAGGCTTAAAGGGCCTAAATGGTGTTATATGAGAATAATGGGTGAGTATTATGACACCCATAGAATGTCTGAAGTGATTAGGGACAAATTGAGGGGGTCTAGTAAAGCATCCAAGAATGGTCTTGAAAGTTGTTGTATGCCTGATAGATCTAGCGGCACGATGGACCAATCTTTTATGTTTGAATTCACCACCTTCATCAAGATGATCTTAATCTCCTTGTTAGCTAGCTCAACCTGTCCACTGGTCTGAGGATGGTAAGGAGTGGCCACTTTGTGTTTCACCCCATATTTAGCTAGGAGGGTTTCAAAGGGTTTGTTCTGCGAAATGGGTACCTCATCATGAGATTATAGCCTTGGGGACTCACAAATGGAAGACATTCTCCTTTAAAAATTTTAGCACCACCATGTGATCATTTGTTTTGCAAGGGATTGCCTCAACCCACTTGGACACATAGTCAACCCCTACCAAGATGTATGAATAACCAAAAGACGTAGGGAATGACCCCATGAAATTAATGCCCCAAACATCGAATATACACTACTGGAATTGGGTTCAAAAGAGCGTCATGTTGTAAGCGGTAAAATTCTAGAGTCTTTGGCATCAATCACAAGTTCGGCACATGGCATGAGCATCTTTGAAAAGTGATGGCCAATAAAAACGAATGCAGGATCTTCATAGTTGTCTTTTGTGAAGCAAAATGACTTCCACAGGCATTTTCATGGCAGTGACTGAGAATCCCCTATTGTTCCTCTTTAGGCACACACCTTCTGATGATTTGATCTACATAGTATTTGAACAAAAATGGTTCATCCCAATAATAGGAATGAATTTGTGATAGTGTTTCTTGTCACGTGGCACTCCCGATCCAAATTTGGGATCTCCCACATTCTTTAAATAATTAGCAATATGAGCATACCACGGGGCATTATCTACAAGCAGTAGAGACTCCTTAGGGAATTCATCATTAATGGGAGGATTGTGGGAGTCATGAGCTATGGTCAATCTGGAGAGGTGATATGCCACTACATTCTCTACCTCTTTCTTGTCTTTGATTTGGAGATTAAATTCTTGGAGCTGGAGAACCCACTTGATAAGCCTTGCCTTAGCATCTTGTTTGGTTAATAGGTACTTCAAAGCGAGTGAATTACATAAAAATAACAATGAATGACCCGCTGATATGATGCAGATTTTCTAAGGCATAGACTACTACTAGCAGTTCCTTTTCTATGGTTGTGTAATTTCTGCTTCATTTAGAGTCTTGCTCGCATAATAAACCACGTAGGGTTTCCGTCACTTCTCTCTACGAGCGCTGATGGCAAAATCACTTGCATCACACATCACTTCAAAGGGTAGTTTCCAGTTGGGTACTCTCACTATAGGTGCAGTAGTCAGGTGTGATTTGAGCTCCTCGAAGCTCTTTTGGCACCTTCCATCCCAAAAAAATTTGTATCATGACTAAGCGGCTCACGGAGGGGTTTTGCAATTTTTGAAAAATCTTTAATGAACCTCTTTTAGAAACCTACATGGCCAAGGAATTGCCTCATTGCCTTGACATTTGTGGGAGGTGGTAGCTTAGAAATAAGCTCAACCTTGGCTTTATCAACCTCGATGCCCTTGTTGGAGATGACATGTCCAAGGACAATTCCTTGATTTACCATAAAATGACACTTCTCCCAGTTAAGCACCAAGTTTTTCTCAATGCATCTGTTTAGAACGGTCTCAAGGTTGGCCAGACACTCCTCAAAAGTACTCCCATATATGGTGATGCTATCCATGTACACTTCCATAATGCGTTCCACCATATCATTGAAAAATACTGAGCATACACCTTTGGAAAGTGGTAGATGCATTGCAGAGGCCAAAAGGCACTCGCCTGTAGGCATAAGTCCCCGAAGGGGCAAGTGAGGGTGGTCTTTCTGGTCCTCCTAGCGATTTCGATTTGAAGAAAATATGCGGGTAGCCATCTAGAAAACAATAAAATGAGTGCACCAGGAAACTCTCTCGAAGTTGATCAATGAAGAGACAGGGAAAATCAGTCTGTCATTCACGGTTAGTCTTACATGTCCCATACATACCCTCCATTTGTGGTAAAGTATTAGGCATATTTTTCCCTTCTTGTTATGTACTATATAGTCACTGACTTTTAGGTACAACTGATTAGGGCTCACCCGAGGATTTGTCTAAAATGGGGTAGATAATGCCGTCTATGACAATTTTAGGAACTTGATTGCACTACCTCTTGCGTGTAGGGGATTCAGTAAGTCTCTCTTGTAGTTTGCCGCACCAGTTTGGCTTCCTCCTCCATGTAGATGTGATGAGTGCAAACGAAAGGGCTAATCCCCTTTAAATATGAGATTTGCCATCCAATGGCTTTTTTGCACTTCTTGAGGATTCTAAGCAAATTGTCTTCCTATGAGGCATTTAAAGATGAAGAAATAACCACATGGTATTGGTGGCCCTCTTCCAAGTATGAAAGTTTCAATTATATGGGGAGGGGTTTGAGATCAAGCTTTAGGGGCTCTTCCTTCTCTTTGTCTCTTTCAATCAACAAGGGGAGGATTTCTTCCTTCTTTTTCCAAGGACAAAAAACAGCACATAAATATGAGGGTTCATCTAATTTTTCAGGAAGCTATGTCAATTCCTTTATCAATTCTACTTGTAGCTGCAGTTGCTCACATTGTTTTTCCACAATGGTGTCAATCAAACACACCTCGTCTAGGTCTTCTTCCTTGGGGTGAACATGCTTTTTGCTTAGGTGAAAAATATTGAGCTCCGGTTCCATATTGCCAAAAGTGAGCTGCATAACCACATTTCGACAGTTGATTATTGCATTTGAGGTAGCCAAAAATGGCCTCCCGAGTATAATGGGCACATAATTGGCTCCCCGGCCTCTTGGCTCAGTGTCAGAACAACAAAGTCCACTGGGTAGTAGAATTTGTCCACTTGCACCAAAACATCTTCAACAGTGCCCATGGGAATTTTTACTGACATGTCTGCTAAAGATAAGGTGATGGTGATGGGTTTGATTCCTGGCCCAATTGCTTATAGGTAGGTAGGGTAATAAGTTAACACTAGCCCGCAATCTAGTAATGCCTTCTCCACACAAGTTCCTCCAGTGTTCACTGATATGGTAGGACACCTTGGATCTTTGTACTTCACTAGAGTCTTGCACTGTATGATGGCACACATCTGCTCTGTCAAAAAGGCCTTCTTTTCCACATTCAGTCCTCTCTTTACAGTGCACAAGTCCTTAAGAAACTTGACATAGGTTGGAACTTGTTAATCATGTCTAAGAGGGGAATGTTGACTCACTTTCGACACTTCAAAGACCTTCTAGTTTGGTTGTTCACCCTCTTTTTGCCTCTTAGTGCTTGAGGAAATGGTGGAGCATGCTCTTCTTCATCATGTCTTCCTTGATCACTATCCTTCTGGCTCCCCATTTGTCACTATTTAGCTTCATCAGTGGTTTAGGCATTGGTTGCTCAACTTTTACCACTTCTCAAAGTGATAAGCCCTTTACTTCATCTATTTTGGGAGCATTTTTCACTCGTAAGCTATTTCATAGACACTCTAGGGTTTTACGCTAAGTTTGTGAGAACTTCCTTTTCTTACGCTTGATGTTGATTGGTCGGCTAGAGATGGGTCTGTAGGTTGTCAATTTTACAGGCAATTTCATTTAGAACCCATCTATTCTCTTTATTACAGTGCTTTCCATGGTATTATCGACCCTCTACAATTTAACTGCACATTCCTTATTTATATCTTCACAAGTTACCTACCACTTCTTTAAGGTTGAGATGGCTTGCTCATTGGAAGTTATTTGTGGTTGTGATAGCTAAGAAGTTGAAGCATATTGTGGAGGAGCATAAGATGTAAACTGTGGAGGTTTTGTCTTCCAGGAGAGATTTAGGTGATTTCTCCAACTAGGGTTGTAAGTGTTGCCATATAGTGCATTGGTTGATGGTTTAAATTGACCAACAACATTAAACATTCCCTTAACATCTCCCTCATTCTTTGGAATAGTTGGACATTGTTCTCCCCGGATGTGATGGACTGACAAATGAAGCATGGCTTGTTTGGCACAGGAATCTCAGTCACTACTTGCACCTCATGCGGGTTTCTCATTTCCAGTTCTTCCAACCTTCTAGCTAAGGTTGAAACTTTGGCTTTCATGTCCATGTTCTCCGGAAGAGAGTACATGCCACCCCTTGTACTAGGTTGAGGTCTCATTCTTTCCATTTCCCTTGGATTAAGACATATCCCAGCCTTTTGAAACCTCCCGGATACATAGCAGGAAATCCAAAGCTTCCTCTGGATGTTTGCTCAGAGAGTCTCCTCCACATTGTGTCAGCTTGATTGTTTCATGGTAGGAGAATTCCATAATAAAAAGTAGGCGCTAGCGGCCATGTGTCCAAATCCATGGTAGGACAAGCATTAAAGCGCTATATATCTCTCAGTATATAATTTTCATTCTGTTAGTTGAAAAGGTGGAAATCCGCCTCTTCAAACTGTTGGTTCTGTGAGTGGAAAAGAATTTCTTTAAAAATTCAGCTTGCACCTCAGTCCAGTTTTGGATGCTCCTTGGCCTTAGGGAGTTGAGCCAAATTTTGGCTTTATCCTTGATAGCTAAGAAAGGAAAAAACTTGAGCCTCATTAGATCCATTGTGATCTCCTCCTTGGAAGGTGTTGTGGCAGGGCCTCCTCAAACTCCCTCATGTGCGAATAAGGGTTTCTCGCTCTCTATGCCATGAAAGTGGGAAGAGTGGCACCGGAGTGGAGCCCCAACAACCATTTGCTCGAGTTGGAGCTGTGTACAGGAGGGTGCACTCATCAGGAGGTGTATGTGGTCCCTCATGGATCTCTATATAGTGATTCCTTTCCTCCCTGTTGACTTTGTTGTTCTTTAGGTGGAGGTTCATTGTGTTAAAATTCAAGCCCGATTCAAGAGTTGATTCATAACGGAATCTTGATTTTACTAATCGCTACAGATTGATTACTACAAGCCATTGGAACATAAACTCTACATGAAAACACGGGACCTTACCAAAGAAGCAAAACAATTCTACCAAAGGTTAATATTGGCTAAAAGATAAAAAATATATAAGCAGTAAAATGAAATTAAATACAACCTAACGATGGCTATAGACAGAATGAAAAGAAAAATTCCTTAGGAAGCCATGATGAGGATCTGAGTGTTGATGCACTCAAAGCCCATCATTTGCACTAAGGCACCATCCCAGACAACGGTGCCACCATTTGATTAAGTTCAAACCACTTGAGTGTTCTTCATCAAACAATGTTATAACTTCGACACCTAAATCTTGGTGTAGCATAGCTACTATAGTACATTGGTTCTAGGATCGTCCACAGAGATGGGTTTTCTTCGTGTAAATGATTGACATTGAAGCTTAAACTAGTGAATTCATTTTGGATTTTGGGTTGTTATAAAAAGAGTGGGTTTTGATGGTTGAAATTGTAAGCAAAATGAAGTAAAAATATAGAAAATTTCCTTAGTATTAGATTAACTCAGACTTGGAGTTCCTTAGGTAATGGGGTTTCTCGAGTCTTTTCCTTGCATTGGGGATAGTAACATGGATTTACTTCCCCGTCGAGATCTTAGTTTAGCTATAAAGCTTAACCCTCAATTACTATCATTTGAAAATGGTATTCAATAGGCATTATGGTCTCAGACGGTAAAAACATAATACTCCCTTGACTCACCTTCCAATAGATCATAAATGATAACCAAGAACATCACTGGATCTAGCAATAAGCATCAATGATACAGTTTACCAAAATGCATCCATTCAAGGTGACTCAGAGGATCTAAACCTAGAGTTCAAGGAAAACACATAAATGTTAGTGAATACTTTGCGTTGAAAATCGAAACCTTAATTTGCCCTCAAAGTTCCTTTGCCACAGTGCCCTTTACTTCTGGGAATGAGGGTTTAGCCACTCATCCTCTAAGTTATCATCCTCGGAGGGTGTTGGCCGTGAAAAAGAAAAAGAAAATGAGGAAAATAGAGAAAGAAGCAGGAGCTTGTTCGAGCCAGAGCTTCCCCCAAAACTTCAATAATGAAAAGTATGATCCTTTACAAAGTGTTGTTTGGGCATTATATACCACCAAACAATACAAATTACCAAATTAAACAAAGCTGAATACTATTACATAGGGACAAAATGGGGAGAAACCAAAAAGGAGGTCGAAGTCGAAAGAATGGAAATTTCGCGGGGTTGCGAAATTGTGAAGTGTTTGTGTTTTCTGCCTTACGTTCTGAGGCATCAGAGTTCAATTGATCTCTTCATTACTCAGGTTGCATCCCTATCTTCAATATAAATAGCCTGTGAAAACTACAATAGCTGCTATAAATATGATCAGAAGCATTGCTAAGTCATGCTTGATGCTAGATTGATTCCAGGTGGTCTGCAAAAAAGTGCTCAAGAGCACGGAGAGTTAAGAGTGGGTTCTTATTTGGGTAGTAATCTTATCGATGTGATTTCCATGACTAGAGACCTCACCAGGAGAGTGTTAGATGGGAGTTCTTCTTAGCCGGATTTAGAAGCAGTATGTGGGTTATATTTATTTGGCTTGATACGAGACGAGTTTCATAATTTGGAAACAAAGATAGATGAGTGTATTTGAGTCATCGGAGAGGGCAAAAATTCTGCCTATTGAAAGTATGCTCGAGATGCTGATGAGTGAGGAAGAAATGCCGCCAGTTTGAAGATGACCTCGATGACCATGTTGGACCCATATCATAGGATTTTGCCATTATGACTTTTCTAAATGCGTGACATGTGCTCTAAATGTTGAAAGAGTAAGAAGAAGAGTATGAAAGAAAGACGGAAGACGGGGTAGAAAACTACTGGACAATCAAGTTCTTATTAACATGGGAAGTAGAAATTCAATGGACCATAGGGTTCTAATCAATCTCTGACTTCGAGGATCATTCGGGCTATTGGTAGTAGACTATTCTACTTGACACCATCAGTTCTAGTGCGCTGGAGTTCTTGAAGGACCCAGTCCTCCTTATTGCACACATTGTGGGAGGAAACATAAAGGAGAGCGTTGGATTTTGATAAGTGCTTGTTTGGTATGTGGATCTAGTGAGCAAAAAGTGAAAGATTGTCTTAGAGCTCGTTTGTTCTATAGCACCCGGATTTGGGGGTATAGTTTAAGCGATCTGAAGAACAGCAAAGGACAACAAAGTGTTTGCATCACCAAGTGCACCGAGACAAGCGACACGGACTATGGGTAGACATGATGCTTGTGCTCCAGCCAAGGCATATGCAATGAAGACAGTGGAAGAGAAAGATGCACCGGATGTGATAGTTGGTAATTTTTATATCTTTGAGACTATTCTACATGCATTGATAGATCCATGTTTAACCCACTCTTATATTTGTACTACCGTCAGAGTTTAGGTAGTTTGATGAAATGGCCCAGTGTGACATTTTGGTGACGATCCACTTGGGCATAGTGTCATTGTTGTGAATAGAGTTCACGAAGTGCCCATTAGTGCGGAGTATGAGTTTCAAGGGTGATCGAGGTTGTCATTTAAAAGAGTTTGATGTGATATTGGGGATGGATTGGATTGTCAGGCCTCAGAGTGGTAGTTGATTGTAGAATGAAGAAGAGTGACCTTAAGGACGCTAAGTGGCGAGTGACTTTTTATTGTGAGAGGTCGAGACCACCTTTCTAATGTGATATCATACAGTTGTGCTAAAAGCGATGGTTGAAGGGGTGTGAAGCCTACTTGGCGTATGTGATAGATACGAAAAAGGCGGAGCCTAGGTTATTTGGAGGAATTGCCAGGGTTGCCTCCATAAAGAGAGATTGAGTTTGCAATTGACGTTGTTCCAGGTGCCACTCCGGCATCCATTACATCGTATAGAATGGTTCCAGTGGAGTTAAAAGAATTGAAGCTTCAGCTGCAAGTGTTGTTAGAGAAGGGATTTATTCGTCCGAGTGTATCACCATGGGGAGTTCCAATGCTCTTTGTTAGGAAGAAAGATGGTACACTTAGGTTGTATGTTGACTATAGACAACTGAATAAGATGACAGTGAAGAAAAAATATCCGTTACCTAGGATAGATGACTTGTTCGACCAGTTGAAAGGTCTGAGTCTTTTCGAAGATTGAAACATGATCACGGGTGGTATCATGAGTTAAGGATTAAGGATGTGGATGTGCATAACCTGCAGCGTTTAGAGCGCGATATGGACATTATAGGTTCCTTAGCAATGCCATTTGGGTTGACAAATGCACCGGCGGCTTTCATGGACTTAATGAATCGTGTTTTCGACTATATGTAGATCAGTTTGTCGTGGTGTTTATTGATGAAATTATTTTGTATTCAAAGGATCGGGAAGATCATGATCACGCTGCCAGGGTAGTGCTAAAACCTTGAGAAGAATGGTTATATGCAAAGCCAAGGTAAATGCAGATTTTGGTTGAGGAAAGTGTCCTTTCTTGGACACATTGTAATTAAAGAAGGAATTCGAGTGGATCCAAAGAAGATAGAGGTGATTATTGAAAGGAAACCACCGAGAAATGTCACGGAAGTGCGTAGTTTCTTGGGATTGACAGGTTACTATAGAAGGTTTGTTAAGGGATTTTCGATGATGAAGTTGCTCCAAAAGAATGAGATTTGGTGGAGTGAAGAATTATCGAAATATAGTTTTGAAAAGTTAAAAACATTCTTAGAGGCCTGATTCTTACTTTCATTAGACCTACGGTAAAATAAGTGATTTTTAGTGATGCTTCATTAAATGGACTTGGATGTTTCCTTATGCAAAGAGTAAAGTGGTAAAACATGCTTCAAGGCGGTTGAGCGCATGAAAGAACTACCCTACGCGATTTGGAATTTTCCGCCATTGTGTTTGCATTGAAAATATGGAACACTACCTTTCACGGAGAAAGTGTTTCATTGCAGATCCAAAAGTCTTAAGTATTTGCCCTCGCAGAGTAACCTAAGACAACGTAGATGGATGGAATTGATCAAGTTATGATCGTGTCATTGATTATCACCGGGGAAAGCTAATGTAGTGGCGGGCAGCAGGTAATCGATATAAGCAGCCGAGCGTGATGCTCATTTGTCATTATCAGACGATGGTGCGATAGTGGCAGAATTGATAGCAAAACCAAATTTGTTCGTGTCGAGTGCTAGAGGCACAAAGAATGATGAAGAAATTGTTGCAATTATGTCGGCATAGAGAGGAAAAGCGATTTACAATGAAGAGGATGGATTCTTGTACTATAGAGATTGGGTTGTGTACCCAGTGGTAAGATTGAAGAAATTCATACTTAAGAGGCACATAGTGGATCTTTGCTATGCATCCGATAGCACAAAAATGTATAAAGTTTAAAGACTTCATATTGGTGGTCCAAAATGAAGAAAAAGATGTATCGAATTTGTGACCAAATTGTATGATGTCGAAGTGAAAGTAAAACATCAAGTTCCTTTGGGATTATTATAGCCTATTAAAATACCCAAGTGGAATGGAGAATCACAATGGATTTTGTGGTCGGATTTACCCGATGAAACAAGAAAAGCGTAAACTTAGTTTGGGTGGTGGTAAGCGGAGTTAACTAGTCGGCTCACCTCTTGAGTGAGAACCGACTATTAATTCGCGATAGTGATGGGAGGCTTTACATGAAATAGTTCGTTCATAGATTAAATATCTGATCATTTTGGGGATAGAATCAGAGGTTTCTCGAGATTTTGGGAAAGTTATGGCCAAAGAGGCTTGGGCGCTTGACTGAATTTCAAGTAACGTTCCTTTCGCAGATGGATGGAATGATCGAAAGAAGTGATCAGTGTTGGAGATATCTTTGAAGTTGTGTGATAGACTATGAGGTGAATTCGATAAAGCGCATTCCTCTGTAGTTGAATTTGTGTACAACGACGGCTCTAGTCGAGGTATTGGAATGGCGCCTTATGAGGCTCTCTACCGGAAGAAAATCACGAGTACCATTGTGTTGGACGAGAGGTTAAGCGAGAGAAGAAGATAATTGGCCCCGTTTGATTCAGAAATCGAGAAAAGTGAAAGTGATTAAGAAGATTGAAAGTGGTCACGGATAGACAAAATCCCTACAGACATGAGAAGAAAGGATATTCGATATGAGATCGGCGAAAAAGTGTTTTGAAAGTATCGCCTTGGAAGAAGGTAATGAGATTTAGGAAAAATGGCAAGTTGAGCCCTAGGTTCATTGGGCCATTTGAAGTGATAGAGAATGTGGGTACAGTGGCATATCAATTAGCCTTACCTCTAGAGTTTGAAAAGATCCATAATGTCTTCCATGTGTCAATGCTAATGAGGTATAGGTCAGACCCATCACATGTAGTCTCTTTAGAGACAATTGAGCTTTGACCGAATTTGATGTACGAAGAAGAGCCTGTAGAGATCTTGGCTCAAGAAGTGAAAGAATTACGGAACAAGCGGATTCCATTGGTCAAAGTGTTGTGGAAAAACCACAGGCAGAGGGAAACCATGGGGAGAGAGTGAAGAAGGTATCTCTTGACGATAATACCCTTGGCTTGTTCGGTCTAAGAGTAATTTCAGGATGAGGTCTTTTAGGAGGGAGAGTTGTAGCCTTTTTAAAAATCTGCAACAGTTTATAACATGTTGGGGTATAAAATAGAATAAATTGTATTTTTCGGCATTTAAGTGCTAAAAGGAAAAATAGTAAAAACCAAGAATTATGCGAAGTGAGATAAATTTGGTAAAATGTCGAGAATGAGGCCTGAGGTTATAAATGAGAAGTGTAAATGCCAAAATGAAAATGTGGTAAAGTGTATTGAAAATGAAAGTGAAATGAAGTCTTAAAAATGAAAAAATGAGAAAATAGGAATTTATGGGCTGCCAAAAGCGAGGCTTATTATGATTTTGATTAAAGCCGAATATTAGTCGTTGAGGCATTTACATTTGACAAGAATGGGAGAGAAAGTGTAGTTTTTGGTTGTGAGAGAGGAGGAAGATTAGTGATCTTTGCTCGCAGATTCAAGGATTAGGTGATCAGAAGAAAAAGGAAGATGGTGTTGAATAATCAAATGTTTAAGGTAAAAATCAAACCTAACTTTCTTTAAGTATTTGTGTTTTGGGTTAGAAGAACCCTAGGTGTATAAAAATGATGTTGGTGGTTTATTTGCGTTTTGGGGCTTGCTCTAGGTACATTATATGGTTGTTTGGATTGGTGTTGAGAATTTTATCTGAAAATGTTGGGTTTTAGGAGATCATGTCAAAATTTTCCAAACCCGTATTTTGTTACAGTCGTAACTTATCCATCACTCATCCAAATTGAGTGATTCAAATTTCTTGGTAAACTAGATTTCTAGAAGAACAAATCTTCCTGAAATAAGTATATCCAAATTTAGACCCCATTAGAACCAGAAAATTCATCAAAGTGATGCTCTGTTTTTGGGTCAATTAAGTTCAGTTCGATCTGAGTTTGGTGTTTCGAACAGTTTTGTGTTAAGGCCTTAAGTTGAGTTTCACTTCTCATCCAAATTGAGTGATTCAAATTTGGGTAAACTAGACTCTAGGAGAACAAATTTCCTTGAAATAAATGTATTGAATTTGGGCCCACATTAGACCAGAGAATTAAATGCAAGGAGCACTGTTTTAGGCAAATTAAAGTTATGTGTTGAGAAATAGAATAGTCCCGGATCATTTTGGACATATTTGGAGTTTTAGTGCTCGAATTGGATGATTCAATTTTTGAATAAAATAGATTTTATAGAGGAACAATGGACAAGTAAAGGTGTGTTGGTGAAAACAATTTTTAACTAGAAACCTAAATAGAAATCGGCGATATTGTTATCTAATTATGATGGATTAGGGGTTGTGAAGGAAAACCCAGGTGAAGTCTAGATTCCAATGATGGGAGTCAGAAGAGTCAAACATTTTGGTTGTTCTCTATTCTTCTTTTCTTTATTTCAAGTATCAAAAATTGTTTGCGCAATTATTGAAATTATTTTCACTAAAATTGCATATTGATTTATTTTAAGTGATTTGAGAAAGAATCAGTTGTGAAATGATTACCATGAAAAAATTGCATAGTATTAACATTGTGCTGGTATAAATGTATATACCTATTGCCAAATTTATATCACCAATTTAATGCCCTTAATGGAATGTTATCTGTTATATTGAGTTAGGATATATTGATATCTGATAAAGGTCGAGCTAAGCGATCTTGTGAGCGAATATAATGTAGTGTCCTCCCAATCCAAACCAGCCCATGGGGCGATATCAGTGAGTATTTAAAATGATTTTTAATAACTAACGTGACCTTGGCCAGGACATCTTTGTGTTATAAAACCTTTTATCTAAACTGCGCTGAGTGGGGATCATGCATGAATTAGATTATCCTATGCACTGAAAACATTTGCTAAATTCGTTTAAGGGCAAAATGATAAAAATATTTGTGAAATGCATGATTTGTGTTTTGAATGATTTGTGCGTATGAAATCACGTATTTGGAATGATCGATGAGCTAATAAATGAATGTATATGAAATGAATGTATGTATTATTATTTGCATTGATGCATTAAAAGATTCCAAAAGCATGGATTTAGAAAAATTGTGACTTGACTTAAATTGAAATGGAAGAAATTATTATATAGAACCACTAAGCATGAAAATGCCTAATGGCGTTGCTTTTATCATTCTTGAATGCAGTGAACATGTACGAAGAAAGCGTGAATAAATGATGAATCAGTCGTTGTGCAAGTCCTTTGAAGGATAAGTGAACCTCAAATCACATGCATACATGAAATTATTCAACTCATTTTGTACAAAATTATTATGAAAATTGTAGACTCTGATTATGTTTTGTAAGTATTTGGATATTGAAAGCGGTAATAATGTTCATTGTATAAAGGTAGAATGGAATAGAATGGGCATGAAATGCCACATCGAATGAAAAAAGAGTTTTGTGATCAAATGATGGACCCCCTTTATGTTAAAGTGGTATTTACGTGTGTGTGTGTATATATATATATATATATATATATATATATATATATATATATATATATATATATATCTTTCTCTATATATATATATATATATATATATATATATATATATATATGTATTAATTGAGTATTTGAAATGTGTTTGGAAAAGTTATTGTATTTGGATTATTCGAAATGATTAAAAATAAATAAATAAATAGAAGAGTGAGGACCGCGTCCGGGTTTGGCTTCGGTCTCGAAGATCGAGGTTGGAATGCATTTGCACGGGCCATCACATATCACTCATTGGAAAAAATTCCCAACTCACAACATTCCCGATCTGAGTTTACAATTTTTGGCTATGGTAGTTAATGTATGATTATGGTAGTAGATTCAATATATTATGCTAGTAATTTTTTAGTAGGTAATGGGAGTAGTTTAGGTAAATTATGTGTTATGTTATGTAAATGAGTTTTGTATTGATTGCATTTCATATCTTATACAAATTTGTCACATAATAATGGAATTGCAACTACCAGTGGTCGCATATGTATTGATTTTCGTGATTTGTTATATGGTTGTATATGTATTATGTTATGGTAGTATGTTTAGTTTATTATGATAGTAGATTTATGCATATGGTAGTAAATACAATTTGAGACAAATTTTAAGCTTCTATAACCCAAAATGTTATTTAACTTCATATTTTACGATTGATGATAAGAATTTTCCTTTTTTGAAGAACAAATACAATAGAAAATGCAACATAGTTATATTCATCATTGATATTGTGGAACAACTTAGGAACAACAAAAACAATTCTTAAAAAGGAAAAAAATCAAATCAAATCAAATCAAATCAAATCAAATTGAGAGTAAATAAGAACGCTTATCAACATCGAAGAAATACAAGATGGGAGGATGTGATCAAATGATGAAAAACAACCAAAGGAGACCCAAAAAATCGTACCTACAGTAGGGAGGAAGAAGCCACACTGGTGGGAGGACAAGCCGAAGGTCTTGTCGCTATAAGTCAAGTTGAATCCAATCATTGAAAGAATAAAAGAAAAAGATGATAAGAAGAAGAAGAAACTACTGGCGATGGCGTGAAGACAAAAGATTATTTTAGGATTTAATTTGTCCTTTTTGGAACTTTTTTAATCAACGGAAATATTTTTAAATGAGGATGTGATATAAAGCCTAAATTCATTTTCATAAAACATGTCTAATAATATTTATACAAATATATATTAAAACCTATTTTTCCCAAAATGCAATGTGATGTGTGTATGGCGTATATCTAGGCCTTAGGGTTGATTCTTACTCTCGATGTTGATAACCTTAAACTACAAGTAAATCTGATCGACATCCTAACAGTTGTCCATATTTGATAGGCTGATCCGTAAACCTAAGGCCTGAAATGTGTTGGCTCATTGTTCCGACACGCATTCGGTTATAAATACATATTTTTTAAATCGGATCTAAAAGAGATTGATTAAATGCACACAACTAAAATTTTAAATATTCACCCATTATCTCTTGAAACTTTAAGGTTACCTTTGAACAAAGGAAAAACTAAGGAAGAAAAAAAAATACTGAAAATGCTAAGTAACTATTTTTCCAGTTATTTTCAAGAAAAATTTAGGGAAATCATTTCTCTCCTCAATCATTTCTCTGAGCAAATTCATCATCGGATATGGTGTTCCGTAATCTAGAAAGGAACGTTACGACGCCACCGCCGAGCCTCAATCATCTCTCATCTTTCTTGGGATTGGCGCTTCCGGCGGCGTCCCTAATGCATGTTGCATCATCCAGATAAGGTTCAAAATCTCAGCCGATATCAACGTCCTCACCGAACAGAAATGCTCGTTAAAATGGGTCTCATATTATCTGGGTTTGTACTTTGTTGCAGAGAGGGCGTGAGCAAAGGGTAGAGAAAGACAAGGAGTAAGTGGGCGATTCTTTTGTGATTAACAGTGAAAGTCAATCGTATAAAGGCTGAGAAAGAAACGAGGATCTTCTTTTAAATATATAAATTTATATTATTTTGAAATATATTTATTCAAACAGATAAATCAAGAAAATTAATTTTTACTCAAAAAGAAAAAAATAAATTTTAATGATATTATTTGAATATAATTAATAAAAATATATGATTTATGATTATTCTTAAAAAATTAAATATTAACTTTAAATAAATATTTTGCAAAATTAATTTTTATTTGCATTTTTTATTTAACAATTTTTATTTGCTTCAATCAATATATTGCAAAAGTCTGAGGGCTGTTTGTTTTTTTGACTTATTTTGTAATGTAATTTGCTTTTAGAAATTAAGTTGTTTATTTTTTTCATTTGGTGATGACTTATCTTTGATTTTTTTTAAAGCTTTTCTAAAAAGAAAAAGGACATCTTGAACCGGCTAGCAGCCTGACCATCTCTCATCCTCCTCTGATTATGAATGGTTTGTTATAGTTTTTACTCATGGGTAACAACTTCAGGAAAAAAAAATAATGAAAACAAATAAAATCAATAAACAGTTATATTGTTTGCTTGTGAAAAGACGATTAGCTTTTCAATGGTCCAAAACTGCCAATGAATCTGTGATCTACTACTGGTTTGTTTCATTTGTTTTTGTTTTCTTTGTTTTTTGCGATATTTGATCAAGTCATACAACAATTTGATATCAAATTGCAAATAGATATTCAAGCATTCTAATTAATTATCATTCATGCTTTTATGATTGTTCAAAAATGTCTTTAGATATTTTAAAATATGTACTGAGTTGTTATATTTTTTGTTAGATGTTGAAAATATACATTTGATTATATTTTTTTGCTTTAATTTAATTTAGAGTTTCATTAATCTAATTTTAAATTATTAATTTCATATATTTTATTTTATTTTAATTATAAAAAATAAGTAAATGTAATAATTATTTTATATAAGAATGCATAATAATTTTACTATTTTAATTTTTTATAAATATGTTAATATATTATACAATTGTTTTCATTCTATCATAATAATAAAGGTAAATTATCATTATATAATTAAGTATTGAGTTAAACTATTTTTCTTAATACATTTAAGATGTTGATTTTAAGCATATTATTAAAATAAATCAACAACAATACATAGCATATTATTAAATTCTATTTGTATTAAATTGAAAAAGTTATATTCAAAATTAAATAAAAAAACAAATGCCACCAAGTATTTTTTCATCCCATGGTAAATTCCTTTATAAAATAAGTAGTTTATTGACTCTTAAAGTAGTTTATGGATTGTTTAGTGATGGATAAAAAAAGATAGAACAAGAAAGGAAAAGGTAAATCTCATCTGATGCCTGCAATTAAAGAAGTCTCATACATTTTCCATCATTGTTGTGACTTAAAAGAAGGATTTTTTTTTTTATCAGCAAACAAATGAGAGTATGAGGAACAAGTTGATAAAATACATTAATATTTTCTTTAAGTCTTAAAAGAATATTTTATTCAATTTATAAAATATTAATTGTATATAGTTCGACATTAGAAAGAAAATTTTCTCTTTTTCTTTCATTTATTTTCATCTCTTTCTTTCTCTAGCATTTTGAAGCGGGCTTGATATCACGTGATTGCTTGTTCAGCAGTGTATGGCTCATGGTGACGAATCTCACATCGAAATTCCATAAGACTGTGGGTACCTTGAGCCGGACCCGGCACCATGGCTGCGATTGAAGCAAGGCCCGGCCACCGGTGACGGAGCGTCCGGGCCGACCTTACCAGATATGCCCCAGGATGAGGCCGGACAAGCCGGCCGTAAATGCCGCTTTACCTCATTTGGGCGCAGGAATCCAATGGCTCGGGCCTTGTTTGGCTCGAGCGCCTGGCACCCGAAGCGGCTGACTATCAGTGAAGTTGCCATAGGCTCTGCTTTACAAGCATAGGTCCTCCTTGAAGGCCGACTCAGTCGCCTCAGACAAAATAGGAGAAATTCACTCTTGATGGGTTCAATTGGGAAGGTGGTTGCCAAAGGGAGGAATAAGCAAGGATGAAAATCGGTTTCGACGGATATATCGGTAGTGGATTTCTGGATATATCGGATATATCGGAATATATCGATTGGATATTTCATTGAATATCGATATATCGAAATTAATAAAAATCTTTGAAATTGATGAAGCTAGCTTTATAAAAGTGTAAAATGACATTAATAATGAAATATAGACATTGATATTACATTGTTATGATTAACACCGCAAAATGAGAAGATCGATGTGGCTCCATTGCAACATTTGATGAAGGATCCCATCTTGGTGAAGACAATAGTCATCTTGAGACATGGTGTTCGATAATATTGATTATAAGATCAGACATGCCATGTATAAATGTAGCCTTGCCCACAACCTCTCCATGGATGGGAAATTGGGGGTTCGCTTGCGTATTCGTTGAAATCCTTGTTGCGATTTGATATGGAATGTTGAATGGCATTTGTTCGGCATGAGGATATATTCTTCTGAGTGAAGCCGAAGGATTTGAAGAAGAGTGACCATAAGTCCATTGTGTGAGGAGAAAAATATTCTTGTCGTGGATGAATCAACGTATTGAGTACCAATGCTCATAGATTCAAACTAACCGACAATGAATCCTCATTGTGATGTGCAAATCATAGTTGTCAACCTACATATGGCTTTTTCCAATGGCTCAATGCACACCGGCTCTACTGAGCCCGTGGTGCTTGTGCGTAATAGCATGTAAATCATGTACGGTGAATGGACTCAATGGATATTGACTTATTCGTCGTCTATGATATCTCACGCCATCATTTCCATTATCTTCATCGTTAGTCCACTCACTCTTGGTAATCATTTACTGTAGTTGAAATCTTAGGTAAAGCTAGATTACACTACTATGTTCGGCACTTGAATCGAATGGTCGAGAATCAACGGTAAATTTGAGCCCAGGAGTCGTGTCTTGACTGAAACTTTCACTATTAACTTCTTCAGATAAAACACGGTCAACATCAACACCAGCTACTCTGAACATGCGCAACAATTCGTGGATCGGGATTTCCATCTTCGCATCATCGAATGGAGAGAGTGCAACCCCATTGGAATAATTTAGTTATCCTCTTCTTCCCCCGAGCTAAAGGTGAAATGTCGAGTAAGTCAGGTAATTCTTTTCGGCCAACTTTATCGACTCTTGCTTGCATATTACGTATCTTTAGTTTCATGTTATAGTAACAAAAAACTAATTATTTAGACTTAGGGTAAGCAAGCGATTTCTTTGTTTTTGTATGTATTAAACTGATATTGCTCGATTTCTCTCTATCTTGAAGAAGATGCCGGTTGGGCAAGAACTGTGGCCAAATTCCTCGATAATGGGAGTGTGGTTTCCATATGAACTTTCATTCAGGCGCAATAAAATAGTAACATTCAAAATCCTAATAATAACATGAAAATATGCTTTATTTTAATGTTTAATGAAATAACATTAACCGGGAACCAACTAAAATCTCTTGAGGCTATTCTTTGCTCTCTATCACGAATCCTCTCTTCGCATCTCGAAACATTACAAGCTGTGAATTGAAAATATACATGTCTAATCGAGTATAGAGTGTAAGTTTAGCAATTAGCGAATCAGTTAATTAGATTTGTAACCCGATTGGTATACCTCATTTCGAAATTACGATGCAATAGAAAGTGCGGAAGATAATCAGGAACGCCGTGAAACGACTTGGAGTAACTGGAATACTACTAACTCCCAGTCTCTTAGAGCAGATTCAAATAATATGCCACAAAGTGATTTAGAATTAGTATGTCATAAGAAAATAATATACATTAAGTGTGATTAAGATATCGCTTAGTTACCAACTGCGTAAGAAGAGGATGTTTGAGCGTTCTATCCCAACGATCTACGATGATTGTTTTGACAAATCTTTGGCATTGAGTTGATGTAAATTTTGCTTCATTACCCGAATCAACTCATACACAAATGGCGAGTGTTAAGGGCGACTTCGGAATCCTTGTCTGAAGAAGCATATAGTAGCTCATATATTGATACTAGCTTAGGAACCTTCTCCCGATATGTATGATCAAACATGAGCACTTCAACATCATGTCAGTGGTCGTCGACCCCAAACTTGTGAAGCCCGTTCATCAGCGATAAGATCTTCTTCAAATCCAGCCCTCTTTTAGAAGACTTTCTGGCGTGTAATTTGTTGCAAAATCTTATTTTGGACATATGATATCTCCCACCCAGCGGACCTTTACGCTACAAACAGCTAATGAGCGATTGGCCAAGAGTTGGTGATTTTGGTGCAGTGTGATAATTCGGGCGGTAACTCTTTTAGCAATGTCTTGAGCATCAAGTCAATGCGGTGTCGTGCGCATAGATCGATATAAATTGTACTTCTTCATTAGCAACTCACTTCCGCAGTCTTTGATCCGTTTATGCGTAACAATTTGCACAACATTTGTTCACCTACTTCCTTGATCCACGTCCTTCATGATTCGTAAATGTATTTGTCCTTTATCTTGTAGCCGGATGCATCAACCGACTTGAGGAATGTTGTGCTTCCTTTGAATATACCATGAAATTAATGCTCAATTTAGTGGGCGGAGTCCATCCATCGGAACATGTCGTACACCCGTAAGTCTTCCGTTTCCCACTTTGGATGTTATAATACTTCATGTCTTCTCTCATATCCAGTATTTGTTTTTGATTTCATAGCAGGAGATGGTGGCTCTATTCCATGCCTACAAATTAAGATTAATGAATTAATTATCTAGTTTTCAATTATAATAAGATAATAATTTATTAGAAGCGAAAATTGATTGTCACTTACCGACTTGTTGTGCACGAAATCATGTTCTTGAAGTGGTGAAAGTGCAGCTGTGGCGTAACACTGCCATATATGAGAAAAGATTTGCTGATTAATTGACATTATTTCTTTGATTGAACCACCTTTGAAAGATTTTTAATGTTCTTTGTCTTCTTCAGAAGACTTGTATAATGATGGAGCAGCGGTGGTGATGGATCCGATTGTCTCACACTTTGGGAATCTTTATGCGCCCATTGGATTAGTCCGTTAGGTTGTGAAGGCTCCTTTATTTTGCAATATCTCAATTAGATATAATGATGAAAATTAGGTTATTTAAAAAAAAATTTATTTAATTTAAACATTTACCCATTTTCTTTTGCCTCTCTTAAATCATTCTTCTTGTTGTCGGTTCCATTCAGTAGCTTTTGATGCACGACATGCTGCTCGAAAATCAGCTCTTTCATCAGAAGTCCCTATCACGGGATACATACCTCATCTTCTCTTGCTTGCTCTCGTCATGCATCATCAAATCATCCATCAATGAGATGTCTATCACATCCCCCCATTGTGCCTCGTGGATTCAGTATGAATATCTTTCTATATCGGTGCTTTCTTTGCTTTTCTTTATTTTCTCTTCCCAAAAATGGTTCGTTTAACGACACTGACGGACGCGTTTAGTGACTTTTTGTATTAGGTTAGGATCAGAATGTGATGGGTGATATTCATGAGTGATCCACAGCGCTCAGTATCGTGGTCACGATAATTATATTGTACCATTTCTATTCCCCTCCATTGTATTGCAATATTTCCGTCTTTGGATCTACGACCTCACGATATTACTTCCATCTAGCCATCCTATTATTATACAATTGAAAATGAGATTTATTTCCATATAAAACAACTCATTAATATATATATATACACAATATTAACTAATATATAACCTTTGGAAATATTAACTAACATGAAAGATTAATTAATTTATTAATATGCATACATAATATTAACTAATATATAATTTATTAATATGCATACATATATAACTAAAGTGTAGTTATTTTTAAAGAATACACCACTATTTAATTGATTATATTATGCAAACCATATTATTATATGATATTTGTAAAGCTTAAACTAATATATATTTGTATTTTATGCAATTTATAATCTAATGTCAAATTAAATATATATATATATATATATATATATATATATATATATATATATATATATATATATATATATATATATATATATATATATTATAGTATATTTATTATAGTATATAAAACCATATTATTATATGATATTTACCTTAAACTTAAACTAATATATATTTGTATTTTTATGCAGTTTTATAATCTAATGTCAAATTAAAATATATATATATATATATATATATATATATATATATATATATATATATATATATAAATATATTTATTATAGATTTATAGTATATAAAACCATATTATTATATGATATTTACATGAAAATAAAACTATTATATATTTATATTTTATGCAATTTATAATCTAATGTGAAATTATAAAAAAAAAACTAATGTATATTTATTTTAAATAATACACCACTATTACATTTATTATGATATATAAAACCATATTATTATATCTGTTACCTTAAAACTTAAAAAATATATATTTATATTTATGCAATTATAATCTAATGTAAATTAAAATATATAATATATTTATTATAGTATATAAAACCATATTGTGTAAGTATTTACCTTGAAGCTTAATAATATATATTTATATTTTATGTACAAATTTCAATCTAATTTAAATTATAAAAAAAAAAACTAATGTATGTTATTTTAAATAATACACCACTATTACATTTATTATAGTATATAAAAACCATATTATTATATGATATTTACCTTAAAGCTTAAAATAATATATATTTATATTTTATGCAATTAATAATCTAATGTGAATTAAAAAAAACTTAATGTATATTTATTTTTAAAGAATACACACTAATAAAAGTAATATATGTTATATTTTCAACAATTTATAATCTAATGTGAAATTATAAAAAAAAACTAATATAAAACTATAGTAGTATATGATATTTATCTTAGACTAATATATATTTGTATTTTATTAAATTTACTAATATAATATGAAATTATAAAAACAAAACTAATATATAATTAACATAAATACAAATAAATGTAAAGTATAACTTATTAAATACACAAAACATAAATACAATAGAAATAAGAACATGTATAATTAATCTTATTTGAAATTTATTCAACCCTTAAACACCAAAATTTCACACCTTTTTGGAGATATATAACAAAGAAAAATAATTTTGAGATGAAATGAAGATTTGATGAGTAGAGAGTTTGTGAGAAAATAGAGTGATTTTGAGTGGTATTTATAGGATTTTTTGGGTCAAAAGGCAATGGGAATGGTCAAAATATAATTAGATTTAATTCTTACCGTTGGATTTAGTTTTGGTGAAAATCGGCGTTTGGACTCTTCTTCTAAGTGGGTTGGATCAATCCTGGCCGTTGGATCGAAGCAATTTAATTGGCCGTTGGATCAAAATTTGACGTTGGATCACATTTTAAATCAGGGTCAGAAATCTGATGGATTGGATCAAACCAGTTCCGTCTGGCCATCGGTCGGTCAGGCAAGCGGGTTTGAAAGGAGGCTTGATGCGGGCTGGTGGTTCTGCTGTGGTCACCGCAAGCTTCGGCAGATATGTGGCAGATATATCGAAATATCGGCGATGCCGTGTTTTGATATATCGTGATATCCCAAAAATCTCAAAATTTTCCCGCGCGTGTCGATGTTTACGTAGATATTCGATATTTCGTAGAGAATATCGCCGATGCAGATTTTTCCGATTTTCACGCAGCGACTCCGTGGCAAAAATCGTTTCTTTAACTCCCGATATCCGATATATCGCCGAAATATCGGCCGATATATTCGATATTTCAATCCTTGGGAATAAGTCTCTATTCCCGAAATAAGAGTCATCTTTCCCTAACATTATGGGAAGAGAATCGTCAAGCTAACCAAAAAAAATGAGGATCCTCTTTCTCCTCCAATAAAGAAGCCAAGTCACACCCAAAAAAGATGCAAGATTCACGTCGAATTCTTGTTGCTCACAAGTTAAGTCTCAGAAAAATGACTGCCATCGGATGGCGACCAGACACACCATAGCCATCTTCTTTTGTTTTACAGGTTGTAGCTAGTGGTGAATGCCTGGCGATTCGGTGACTCGAGAAATCGGGAGACCACGATTGGCGCCATCGTAGGAAACAGACGAGAGTCACGGGGCGATGCCTTGAGCTTGGTATCAGCTCCCAGGCGACCCGGGTGCGCAGAAGGCCTTGGTACTGCCCCGAACATCCCGCGGGACCGTCGAGTCGGCTGACTAGCAATCTAGCGAACCCTGGCCGCTTGAAGACCGGCTCCTCATACGGCTGGCTGATAAGACAAGAAGGCGAGGCGAGCAATGTCGGCTGTGCGAAACGAGCGAGCGATTCTGCGGGAAAGCAATGCACGCGAACCCCGGTTCGAAGCGTGAAGGCGAGCAATCGAAATTTCCAGCCATTTCCTCCTTTGTCAAAACGAGAAAAGCCATTGCCGGATGATATCGATCTACCGGTAAATGATGAATTATCCTCCGACTGTTCCCCTCTCCCGCGCCGTTCACCATCTCCGAATGCCGCGGAAGCCCACTCAAGAAAAAGGCCACCTCGCCGGTCCAACCGGTCCATCAATATTGTAAGGCGTCGGGTGCGGAGAGAACCCAGCAAGGACTAACGACCTTCGGCCTTGGCTCCCTCGCTGCCTATGAGCGAGGCTTCCCATGGTGCCATCCGTGTACCCACCATACGGGGCCGCCCCCACGCCGTAAATAATAGCTCCCTCGCTGTCAGGGACACGAGGACACAACTCTCCTCCCCCCTTGAATGACTGACATGCCACTGGACTACCAATCCTCCGTGGTTTTCATACCACCACTTCTCCATGTACGACGGTTCCGTCCGACCGTGTGATCACGTGTTACATTCTGATCAGGCGATGATCCTCGATCAGGGATGACCGACTCACATGTAAGGTATTCCCGGCTAGCCTGAGGCCACACTTTGGCTGGTTTCCTGAGCTCCCGGGATCAATAAACACGTTAATGAGTATGGGCGCGTTAGATCTCTCATCATTGCCTCGTAAGCAAAAGTGATTCGTGCCACGATGGTGTGTTGGAATCAACAAAATTTATATCTTAAGCTCTCTTGCCGTATAAAACTCACTGTGATGTCATGGCCTAATAGTCGAACAGGATGAGTTTTCTTCGTACCAAATGTTTGGGTAATTCAAAAATAGTGAATTTCAATTTGGATTTTCAGTTTGGGTAAGCAGGGAGGATTGATAGTGTGAAATTAAAATTAAAATAGGAAAAATAAAAAGAACTCCTTGAAGTCTCGACCAGGTTTAGGGTTTTTAGAGACCTTGAGCATGTGCTCGGGTCTTTATCCCTTTAAGGTGGGGAGCATGACTATGAATTATTTCCGAGCAGGATCTTCATTCAGCTTTAAAACCCTAGACCTTAGAGTTTTCCTTTTGAAAGATGGCATTTCATTAAGCATAAATGTCACTAGCAGTGAAAGCATCTCAACACACCCACGATAACTAATAGGAGGCAACTAGCGGGCCTCAGTGGATCTAGTGAAAGTATCCACTGAACTCAAAAAGCTTGCCAAATACACATTAAAGAGCATGTAGAGATTTTAACTATGGTGAGAAACGAGAACCTGAATGCCTTAAGCCAGCATGAAGAGCGCGAGAACATGCGGCTTACCTCGCCGGCACCCGGTGGCCTTCCACTTCCAGGATGTGGAGGTTTAGTAGAACATCCTTTGATTTGTCATCATCAAGGGTGTTTGGCAATGAAAAATGGAAAAGTAAACAAAAGAAAGTGGCAGAGGGAGAAGCAAGCGGGAGGCGAGGAAGCTTCTCCGTCTTTATTGATTGATAAGTGATTAATCTGGTTTTGGAGCGAGGCTTATATAGATGCTCAGTGTAAGGGTAGTTACAAAAAAAACCAAAATTGGAGGGAGCTGAAGTACCCCGGGGGGTAAAATGGGAAAAAAACCAAAGCAAAAGCAAACGGGGCATAAGCGTAAGCGAGCGGGTAGCATGAGGAGCAATCGTGGGTGGAGCACGATCGCATGGAACCAAATTTCGCAATGCTCCATTTTTCTTCACTTTTTGCTCTTCTTTCCTTCTGGTCTTTGATCTGTAATGCTGAGTTTGACTTGAATTCTTCGTGCTTGGATCGACTCAACAATTTGGCATAATTGTATAAAGCGCAAAATTTGCCATAATCGTCGATAAAATGGTAAGGACCTTAATGTGCAAATCGGGTTAATTAGAATGATTAGTACACAAAAGCACTCAAAGCACGAAATAAACGGGTTCAAAATAGTACTTTTTGGGCACTAATAAAAAAAGGGCTGTCAGCTCCCTCGATCATTCTCAAGCGGGAGAGCGAGTCATCAGGGACTTCACGCGAGGTCGAGGCGGGCCGTCAATGATTGGCGTATCACAGTATGGATGCGGTTTGCAAACCGGAAGAGCTTTGGGCCGACCACCCCATTCTTCCGGTCTCTATCCTTAGACTCGCCAGTAACCATGGAAGAATTATTACCGTCGAGCCGAATAAATTCTCTACGGAGGATAACATCAGCGCTTTGCAAGCAGGTTATGATAACGCCAGAACAATCGCCCAGGCCACCAAAGGCCTTATTGAAAACAACCAAAGTAAGAGCCGGGAAAGCGCCGATGAGTCTGAGAAGAAGAGACCTACACGAGTTCTTGCTCGACATCGCCTATGACGGCTCCTGCCCTCGTCAGGAACTCAAACTGAATGTTGTGATGAGGGCGGTGGTTCGTATATGCGATCCTACAATGCGATTATCACAGGGACCATGGTCATGAGACCAATCACTGCAAGAGCCTCAAATTCCTGGTAGAAAAGATGGTTAAGGCCGCCACCTCGAATGATATTGAGACTGACCCTCGGTGCAGTGGCTCCCACGGCCAACGGGGCCATTGTAGAAATCGGGCACGCTCCGGAACCTCGCCGACCATCAACTATCTTGGGGATCGGCCGTGTATCAATCAGCTTGTCGGGAGGAAGGATGCTCAGGAAGCCTCGGTGAAAGCGAGTGAACCACATCGTGTCTCGAGAGATGTCCTGTGATTCGTGCGATTGAGCGACCTATATCCTTTCCATCTAATAACCCTACGGTCATCACACCACCTCATGACGCACTTGTATTAGCGTATGCGTGCACAATTTTGGCGTGCCACCGAGGTCGTCCGATCAGGCGGTCGCGGCTGATGCGCTTTCGATCCGACGCCAGTAAGATGAAAGTCTCGATTGATCATCTTCATTCCGCTGGCAGGGTTTTGTCAGGTTTCAATGGAGCTACCACATTGTCAGTCAGGGACATCACCTTCTCTATCAAGGCAGGTCCTGTAACCCAGCAAGTACTATTCTCCGTGGTAGAAGACTTGGGGTCGTATAATGCTATCTTCAGTGAAACCTGTTTGCATACCGTAAAGCCGATACAATCCACATGCCGCTAAGCGATAAGCTACTGACCAGTGCGGGCAGTTGATCTCGGGAAGCCAATTAGCCGCCCGCGTGATGCACCTATCAGCTCTCATTACGGGAACAAGCGCCAAACCATGTCCGAGGAACCACCCATGAGGGGCCAGCGCGCGATAAGCAATCCTGACCGTCAAGTCAGGCCCGCCCGAAAGATAGAGCCGTTGGCAGTTGATTCCTTAGAAACCATGTCCCTCGATGGGTTGGACATATGCATCTATATTAGTATCCTCTTCTCCGAGGAGGAAAAGGTCCAGTTATGCCAAGTTATACAATTCAATGCCGATGTGTTTGCTTGGACTCATGCAGAGATATGCCGAGGTTGACCAGTTCACGCCCATGACTAAATGTCGCCCCCTGCACCTTGGCCAGGTGGACAAAAGTGAGGCGTTTTCACCTCGGCCGCCACTGGTCATCCGGATCGAGTCGATAACCTTCTACAAAATAAGTTCATCAGACGGTGAAATACCACAGATGGGTGCTAATGTAGTAGTAGTTTCCAAAGAGAGCAATGGAAGTATGTGGATTACATGGACCTCAGCGGCCTTTGTCGAATGGCTTCCTGGCTGTGTATGGACGGATCGTGGGATGCCTCGATCCGGGCCGCAGTATGCTATCATTCTTGGAGCCTTGCCGAGGATACCCGCAGGAATCCACAAATACACCCGTCGGATGTGAAAAGACATCTTTCGCCAGCCCGTGGGTATCTTTGTTACAACGATTGCCCTTGGTTAAAGAATGTTGGGATTTTTATCGAGGTTGGTGAAAATGTTTGACCCTTACTCGGCGACACTATGGAAGTTTATATTGGCCGATATGCGGTAAATCAAAACAAACGCGAATCATGCCGCTCATCCAGCGAGGCTTCGACACCACTCCAGTAATATGGTATGAAACTAAACCCCTAAAATGTACCTTGAAGTCGATGCAGGCTGAATTTCTTGGCTTCATGGTAAGGCAAAGAGGAATAGAGGCAAATCTTGCGCAATTTAAAGCCATCTTGCAATCACCATTGGCTTGAAAAGATTGTGTGTGGTCGGTTAAATTTGCCCTTAGGCGTTTATTTCCCTTCGACCAGCTAAAACCCTTTTTCAATACCCTGAGGGGGGCCAGCCTGGCTGAGTGGGACGAGGAATGCGACCGAGCGTTCGTGGAAATTAAGCAATACCTGACATAGCCTCTAATCACTTCTGAAGCCGGGCCAGGAACACGCTCCCATCTTTTACTGTGACCTCGATGTAGCAGTCAGCGTCGCCTTGTTCAAAGAATGTGGGGATGCGACGTTGAGGCCAGTGTTCTTTATCAACAAGTCCTTAACAGATGTCGGAAACTAGATACAACCATCTCAAACGGGCTTATACGACCTGCGAACATCCATGTAAGCAAGCCCGTACTTGGGGCTCGTCGGGTTGTGGTATTGAATGATCTTCCAGCTCAGGGCCGCGATTCATAAAGCTTTGTCTATCGGAAGGATGGCGGATTGGGCAATGGAACTGGCGAATATGGCATCCGATTACAAGCCGAGACTTGCAAAGAAGGGCAAGTCTTGGGTGACTCCACTGCGAAATCCTACGCCGGCCGGCACGTGCGAATAGTGAGTGGTGGACCGTTGATGGACCTCGGACGATCGGGGTAGGGATTGGTGCGCAGTGCCTCCCCTGCCCAGGAAAGGATTGAGCAATGATCCGTTGGAAACCGATTGCCTCGGCAACCGAGGTTAGAATACGAAGCCATGATAGCCGGACTAGAACTTCGCTCGCCTTGGAGTAGCTGAGCCTCTTGATTCAAGCGACTCACGGGTGGTGGTGGGATGGCAGAATCAGCGAATTCAAGTCCGGGGAACCCAGGAATGGCAAAATCGCTTCTCTAGTCAAGCGAATTGAGTACCCTCATGACACAGGCTTCGAACATATCCCCGAAACGATGTGGTGGTAGATGCTGCGCGATGGTAGCGTCTTTATAATAGAGGCCGCTATATCTCACATCTACTATCAACCAGGCTCCTCCATATTGCATACTCAAGTAAGCCAGGTAGAAGAGTCTCCCCCATCCTGAATGGATCCCATACGGCTCTACATAGCTACAGGAGAATTACCAGATGAAAGAAGTAAAGCTCATAAAGTTAACGTTCGTGCTTCCGGATTCTCCACAGTAGGCGGACGGCTCATAAGCGTTCCTTTGGGCGGACCATGCCGAAGTGCACGACTCAGGAGCAGGCGGTATGTGTTGTGAATTACTGGTATCACGGAAATCCTCGGGAAGAACCAGCCCGCGGAGACTCGCGTGCGAGGGGTTATTCTTGTGCGTATGAAATCGGATCTTTGCAAACTGATGAGAGAAATGTGACCCTTTCCAATGAATGTCTCCAATCTTAAAATCTCTAGTGCAAGACTTGATTTCCATCTCTAGCCCGTGGCCGTTCGCTCAATGGGGGATCGATATTGTAGGCAGTTCCCAGCTTATACGATAAATAAACTATTCTTAGAAATTAGATTGAGTTACTTCAGTAAATGGATAGAGGCTGATGCCTTCACGTCAATTAAAGATAAAGATGTCACCCGGTTCATCTGGAAAAATATTATTTGCCGGTTCGGCATTCCGAGATCGATCGTGTCAGATAATGGGCCTTGATTTGACCAGTGGGTATATCAGTTTGCTAAGGCGAAAATCACGAGGAAACTTGTACTCTACCCCGATGTCCCGGAGAAATGGCGGTGACCTCGATAAAACTTCTGGCATCAAAGCCCTCAAGCGGCTGAACTTCGGTAAAGGAAATGGGTGGAAGGCGCCAGTGCTCGGGCTTACGGAACACGGCCGGCGATCGGCCGAGCGTCTCAATTTTCGCTCACCTACAGGGATGGAAAATTTTGGTATCAATGAAAATCGACCTACCTACCATGGGACAACAGCGCTGAAGTAGAAAATGGGATCTGTGATCGGGAGAGTTAGACACCAGTGAATGAGCTGCGGAAAGCGGCTCTGATCGGTGACCTCTTTACCCCGCGCCACTTGGCAAATTTCTATAACAAACGGGTAAAGCCTCGGATGTTCCAACCTAGCGATCTAGTCATGCGAAGAGTTTTTGAGAACATTGCGGACCCTACGGCTGGAAAGTTCCAACCCAATTGGGAGGGACCATATGTAGTCACATGGCTGGGTGAATCAGGATCTCATCACGATAGACAAGCCGTCAGACCACTGACACTAGAATGTGGAATGCCATGCACTTAAAAAGGTATTATCAATAAAAGAATCTCGTTATTATCTTTTACTTGCATATCTTTGCCTATCAATACATATCCAATCTCTAAAGGCCAGGGTGTGCGACTCGCTGACTTGCGGCCCGGCATAGATCACATCTGGTGATTGATCTCTAAGCAGTGGCGCCGCTCAGCGACCTGCCGACTGACATAGATCCACATCTGTTGGTCGATCAGAAAAAACGGGTGAAGCAATAACGGCTGCCCGATGACATAGATCACATCTAGGCTGGTCGATCTCTAGCTTGATTGGCGCGGTTCTTCACGCTGGTAAATGCAGTCGCATATATACTAAGCATGGGAAGAAATCGGATGGGCGATTACTGAAACTTTTAATGGCAAAAGCAAGAAGAAAAGCAAGAGTGTTTGATCTGTGACACTAAATAAAACAAGTCTTAGCCTCGATAAAGAACTTAAACTCTACTCGAGTCAGGATCAGTCGGAAGAATTGCCTCATCTTGATCCGTCGGAAGAAGCCTCCCCCTTGAGCCATCGAAGAAGCTGCCTCCTCTCGGCCAATTTGGTTATTCTCAGGGTCCTCCCACTAATAGCGATAGGATCAGGCGAAGTAGTGGCCAGGCGGCGAGGATTAGCTAGGCTTCTACGATCGTGAATGAAGGGTTAGGCATTCCGTCCGGGATTTGAGGCTTGCTCCCACATATGTTGTACGTGAAAGCGCAATAGTCGTATATAATTGGCGTATATCGCCATGAGTCAAATTAAGCTCCATCGCCTCCACAGCCGGCGGCCTTATCGGAAGCGGCAAAATCATCCTTTAAGCCCTAGAGCTCTATGACGGCGGTTTTCATACACGCCAAATGGCGTTCTCGCTCTACTTTCTTACAAGTCTCCCCTGGTTGTGGCTGTGCGCCCTGGCGACTCCATGCTCGAATTCGCCCTGGGCGACCTGCTATGACGCGGCACTCGGTGCCGAGGCGAGGCTCAGGCTCTATCTACCTTTCGGGTTTTAACGGCTCCCTCGATCGCCGGCTGGCCGCCAGCGCCTCATGGCGCCATATCTCTCGTACCGGCCGGGCAGCTATCTCGGCGGATTCTCTGGCTTCCGGCTCGAGGCGGCCGACACGCCA
The DNA here is from genome assembly GCA_016808115.1 of Tetrastigma voinierianum. NCBI lineage: Eukaryota > Viridiplantae > Streptophyta > Magnoliopsida > Vitales > Vitaceae > Tetrastigma > Tetrastigma voinierianum. The sequence goes on along the minus strand of JAEQBH010007940.1, from coordinate 151,960 downwards.
TTTCGACTTTCTTCGGTGGCCATTTGTGCATCTCGTTCCGCCGCCTCGCTGAGCAGAGCAACCGCGGCTGGCGTCCCTTAGCGAAGACCGACTCATGTAGTGCTACAACGCCGTATTCTGAGATAACGCTCGACCTACAAAGGAACCCATTAGCAACTAAGAAAATATTAAATCCACCCGAATGAACCACCTATCTTACCAGCTCGGTCGATTAAACAAAGTTGCGATTCAGGACTGTATCCGTCATCGATGTCATGAATCCCTCGCCCGGGAGTATTAGAAGCTGAGGGCCAGGCCTGATATAAGGTCGTGAAGGCACATGCCCAGTGCCATAAATTTTCGATACATAGTGGTATAAAACTGTAGCCTATTGGCAGCGGGCGCTCGCGTGAAGAACTCCGGCAGCCTTCATTATTTTTCACCTCCTCCTTGAGGCCGATATCTACCTCTCGGGGCTCCGGCCGTGGGAGAGGCTGGATTATTGGTAATCACTTGGTCAGTACGTTTAGGCCTAAGCGGCGGACCATAAACCGATCACCTTGGTGGCTCCTGGCGCTCACGATCGGCGGGATTGCGGGTGCCATGGCGGATCACCAATTCGGTCATTGATGGTCCCATTTGGCTCCGGTCAAATTGTTGGCCCCAATTCAGAGGCGAGGATGGTGATGCCTGGTCGAACTCGTCAACGGCGGTGATCATTGGTGATGGTGGCTTCGGTCCAATAGATTGGGCCGGCGGCATCCGATTCCTACCGAACTCCCTGTCGCTTTCTTTAAGTGGCATAGAGATCAACGACCCGCCCTTTTCCATCGATTGCTTCTTCTCCAATCTTTGGGACCCGTCAGGTGTCGTCGGACGAGTACAAGTATCACACCTAGACCAGTGGGTTCCAGCAGCTTGGTATGTTCACCGAATATGTCTCTAGTCGTTTCGACATGTTTAGGGTATTTAGTAAACCTAATTGTAGTTGCGTGAAAGTTAAATGCGAAACCGGGAAGCCGAGGGACCAGGAGGATTCTGAAAACTTGAGAGGGACAATTTTGTGATGGTCCAAGGGGCTTAAAGTCCTAATGTGAAAGATTTGAGGCGAAAGATAATAACGAAATTGAAATATAAAATGGCCAAGAGTAGGAGGGCGAAAAAGTAAATAAGAAATTAACCCAAAATGGGTTTGTTGGAGGGCGAGCAAGGCCTAGGAGGCTGGGATTTTAAGACCAGAATTGGTCTCAAATTGGGGAGTAGAACCGGATGGGGAGAGAAAAAAAAGAAGAGAAGAGGAAAGGAAGAAGAAGAAGGAGAGGGAGATGTAGCCAAACAAAGCTCAATTAAGGTATGAAACTATTTTGATCATGCAGATTGAATGAATCCATGGAACTTTAAGGCTTGATGGCAAATGTTGTCTCCAAAGCAGGGTTTTGATTGGTGCATCTGGCCTTGGATTCTTGAAAATAGTGTTGATAAAATTTTGCATGTAATTATGAGATAAACAAAATCCTCTCCTTTAGGATGGATTCATGGTTAATTGAGAGTCTTTGAGTTAGGGTTTGGAATAGACCTAACTTCTAAACATCATGTTTGGTTTGTGTATGGGTCTAACTCCTCATATTAGAAGGTTTTGGAAAGAAATCCATGATGGATTTTGAAGAAAGATATGAAATTGAAGAGGGAATGGAATAGAAAAGAAGTGATTCGGTGATTTGGAAAGGATTAGATGTGTTGGATGTATAGAAGTGATTGAGGATCGAACATATGGAAAAATGGGAGAAAGGCACTTGATAAAGGAGCATTCATAAGTGTCTTCTACCGGTAGGACTTAAGTTCTGCCGGTAGAACTTTGATTCTGGTCGATTTTGGCCAAAGTCCTACCGGTAAAGTTAAGTCCTACCGGTAGGACTGATGCAGTTTCGGTTCGACCAGTTTTAGTATGTTGGCCATAACTTCCTCATTTCTTATCAGGTTTGAGTGATTCCAGTGGCTACGTAAAATGAACTTCAAGGAAAACCAAACTTCAAGAAGGTATCTCAAATTCTGACTCTAAGTGGTCCGAAAAAATCCACTCAAAGTGAAATTTATGTACAAGCCCATTTCCTGCATCGATTGATCATAAGCGTGATCCGAGTTGTTTTTGGACGTATCTTGAGTTCATTTCCGGGTAAGGTGATTCAGTTGGAATAGGGCCATAATATCTTAGCTTTAAATAAGTACAAGGACCTGGTGTCAAAATATGAAGTTAAGACCTCGGAAAAATGAGTAATTCAATCTGTCCTCGGTAAAATGGTAAAATCGAAGCTGGATTGACGTGAAGTACATAACGAGTTTGGATGATCGATCGAGTGATTCAATTCACGAGTAAAGATGATTTATAGAGGAACGAATATGAAAGACATATGATCCATATGGCCCACACAGGACCAAGAATGAATGGTGGGCGTGCCAGTTAGTGCTCTGGCCTCCCGATTAGTGCCCGAGGAGGCCTCACGATTAGTGCCCGGCACTCTGATTAGTGCCGGTACTCCCGATTGAGTGCCCGGCACTCCCGGTGTGCCGTACTCGATTAGTCGCCCGGCGCCCGCAATTGTATGCGGTACTCTCTGATTAGTGCTCCGGCCTCTGATTAATGCCAGTACTCGGTGGAGTGCTCCGGCCTCGGTGGAAATGCCAGTACGCCGATTAGTCTTCTGGCACTCTTGTCTGATAAGTGCTGGCACTCCTGACTTGACTAATGCTGCGGCACTTGAAATACATATAGCCATCTTGGTACTTATTGTGCATGTCTTACTCATTATGTGCGGTCTAGGAAATTGGCAGTTATATGATAAATCTACGAATAAGTTCTGCAGTGAAGTACCTCACAGGTACTCTGTATCTGAATAAGTTATATACGTACCTACCGATCACCTTTGTTTACGATTAAGTTCTATAGTACTACAGGTACTCCATCTATCGTTACATTACGTATCGTGCATTACACCGCGTACTACGGGGCCACTCACGTATCGGTAAGTTACGTTACGTATCGATACGTTGTAGTACCTACAGTACTCCTGTATAAATAAGTTACATCTTTGTATAAGTCTGTGGTACCTACAGTACTCACCGAGATCACGACCAAAGCCTACATCTCCACGAGATAAGACTGTGAGTACCTACGGGTACTCCTGCATCCCGAATGAGTTCACGGTACCTACTGGTACTCCTGTATCGATAAGTCTGTATCGATGCGTTGCATGTACCTGGTACTCCGTGTTGATAACTCATATCTTGAATAAGTTACGTAGTACTTACGGGTACTCCGTGTTGAATAAGTTGTTCACGTACATCGTGCATTTACGTAGTACCTCACGGGTACTCTGTATGTGATTAAGAAGTGCATGCATCCTAATAGGATTACGTAGTACCTGGGAGTCTCACATGTATTGAAGTTGTAGTACCTACGGGCTCTTGTATACCCCCATGCTCAAGCTCGGTGAGCCTCAGTTGCTCAGTATCGGTAGATTAAGTATAAGTTCGTAGTACCTACAGGTCCTCTTATATTTGTAGTACCTACAGGTGCTTGCCATATGATAAGTCACCTTATACGATACGTGCAGCCAGTGCTCACGGGTACTCCTGCGTTTGATTAAGTTCTATCACGTATACGATGCGTTACGTAGTGCCCGCAGGGTACTCAGTATCTGAATAAGTTACATGCGTATCACGATACATTCTACGTAGTACCTCTGGGCACTCAGGTATCGTGAATCTGTCTGCAATACTCATATTCTGTAGTCTTATACAGACTATACATGTCGATTTGATTACAGTGATACATGGTGCACTCCTGTCTCTAGATATCCTGTCTGCATTATAGGATTATGTAGTACCTCACGGGTGCTCGATATCTGAATGAGGATTCAGTTACAGTTAACCACGTATCTGAGATATGTCTCATCTTTAGTTGGATTAGGTGTCTTTCTGGGTACTCACATATGATAAGTTCTGTCATGTATGCGATTAAGCTCAAGTGGTACCTCTGGTACTCTTGTATTTGATTAAGTTCGGTGAGTACCTCTGGTGGTACTCTTGTATCCCGATAAATCCGTGAATAGAAGTATGAATGATAATTTTGCCTCCCGAGTACCTCAGGTATAAGGAATGCGTTCGTAGTACCTACGGGCGCATACCCGATAAAATGTTACGTAGTACCCTACAATTCTTGTATCGAAATACATATATAAGTTCCCGTAAGACCAATATAAGCTCCGTAAGACCTTGATATAAGTTCCGTGTCATGACAAGTATGTGCTCAAGAAATACCGGTATCGATTAAGTAATTCTGTGACACCTGTTAAGGTACCTCCGAATAAGATTAAACTCATTAGCATAAACATAAGTTACGTAACTCCTACGGGTCCACAGATGCACATAAATTAAATTTATAGGATGATTCAGCATAAGAATAGAAGTTACGTAACTCTACGGGAGTCAGTATGAGGAACCGCAAAACTGGGATAAGCATAAATGCTTATATAAGTCCTATATTATAGATACATGAGATTTCGATATACGTATGGTTATACACTTATTATAATTGTGTATATGCATGTGTTTTGCAACCATAAAGTAACATAAGCGTAAAGCTTAGCCGGGTTTCAATCCGTGTAGGTGAAGACATCGTGGACTTATTTATCTGAAACTAGGCGACACAGGGAAGGGTTCGCTCATGTAGGTTAGTGCTCGATTTGTAAATGTAAAAGTAAGTTTGTATTTGTAAATGGGACTCAGTTATATGTATATAATTTTGATTACATTTATAAGATGTGGGCCATACCCACGGGTGTGCTGATTAACTTTAAAAAAAAAAAAAGCTCAGGTAAGAGAGTCTCGATCGCAAAAGTACCGCGTCGAGGCCAGTTCGGATCGCCCATTCAGGTCGGCCGGTCGGGGCGTGGCGCGTAAACGCCCTCTTCCGCTTGGCCATTACCACTGAGGCAGCTCGCTGCGCAAGAGGAAGGATGCGCTGGGACCGTGTCTCTAGCTCCACGACAGAATGGGGAATGGTGAGAACCAGAAGCAGAAGAAGCGAGCGACCTTGATACACTTGGTCCCACCTTTTGACTCGACCTTCGACTACGGATCCACTACAGAAGAGCTAGCATTTGCGCGGCTTCTGGCGCCATGAATCGCAAGCACAAAGTGCCGCACCACGACATTGACGGCGGCGGAGGATAGCGGAAGGGTGCGGGGCCGGTTGCGGCGGATATATTCTCTCGGGTAAGCAGAACCTTGTAATGGCGCTCGGCTCGAAAATCTAAAAATCCGGCGGATCTTCTCAGTAACAAACTTCTCCACCCGTACTGCCGAAGCCCCGCCAAGGCGCCATGATGTGCGCGGTTAGTACATCATAACCCCGAGGATAAATCTTGACGCCTTCGGTCGGCCTGACTACGGACTGGGACTGGGCCGGTTAACATTAAATATAAGCGACGGGGAACCAGGAGTCTCATCAGGACCCCTCACTAATAACACTCCTTCGCCTCCGTCTTATTGGTCGAGGGAGCCCATTCACAATCTGCCGTGATGGGCTCCAGCGGAAACATGGACATCAGGCCACTGACCCCGTTCGAAATAAATAATAAAAGCTCCTTTGGTAAAATTCAGTAATCTGGTAGTTAGGCTACAATTGCCTAATGAGATCACGGATCACGTTAAAAGTGGATAAGGGCGAGTGCGGGTAAAATCTTAAGCGTTTAACTAGCGGTATAAATCAATCAGAATTCGCTAGTCTCACGGGAAAAAACACATCATTGTTTGCTTTACGGCGATGGAATCGTCGCCTCTCCATCGACGAAGGTCGATGTTATCGAACACCTGTAATACACTTTTAGTTTCCTCCGTGTGAGTACCGATGACGTGCTTGAGGTCTCGCTGGCGTGTAGCCCTCAGACGACCGCTCGTGGAAGTTTCCTCGAGCCCTCACCGTTACATGACAAATCAAAGGAGGAAAATGTGAATATTAGACCCTAGGCATATACCAAGTGGGTGTAAGACTATGCCCTTAGCCCGGGCAATAGCTGCTCGGGCCGAGTATGTATTAAGATTTCTCAGCCTCTTCGAGGTTTTAACGATTGAGACCCGTCACCCTTCAAAGGACTGACCATATCAACAAGCGATTGTAGGATACCTATAGAATGAAATAAGCTAATGCACACTGATGACTTTCCGAATGAACACAGGAAGAACACTATTCCGTGGTTGGTCGCCTAGGAAGAAGATAAACGAAATGACCTGTGAGGGAAAAGAGTCACGGTTTATTGATGCCTACTCTGTGTATACCACCTAGGGTGTGTAGCACGTCATGCGGCGATGTCGTATGCATGACATCTTAACCGACGCGACGGTTCGCACTCTAGGGCACTGTAGGCTATGATGGGCCGAGCCCAAAGGCCTTCCTCTCGAGTAGATAAACTAGCCTATTAATTAGTTTTATAATAGCCCAATAACCGCAGTTAGACAGAATTACAGAATATCTGTAAGTAATTACAATAGGCACAAAATAATAAAAAATGAAATTTTTATTAATAGCACCAAAAGGTGTTCGACGTACATAGCGATTAGCGTTACCAAGCCATGTTTTGATACATTCCAAACTTATAAAGACATCCAGTAGGCGAAGCGTCCATTCCGGACAGGCAGAAAGCCAGCTAAGCCAAAGGAAGAAAGGGGTGATGAGGCTGACTTGAAGTAGAAAGCTGACTGCCAAATAGAGGCGAATGGTGATGGGGGTGAACGAGAAGCAAAAGCCCCCATCTTACCACGAGAGGCTAAGAAAGGAGGAAAAAGGAGAGGATGAGGGTGGTCGGGAGGCTTGACCGAGCCTGCGCGGGATTTAGCAGGGGTGCCCTCGGATGAGCTGCCAATTCAAGTTTAGAACCACCCAAGCCCACATCCCGAATATTTAAGGCTCGACTGAAGCTCATGCCGTCTCGACCATTCCATGTCAGAAGGGCGCCCTTTCAGCCCGAATCGTCGTAACCATCCCTCATTCTACAACCCCTTCACTTCAAGTTGTCCATCGACGATCAATTGTCCTTCTGTAGACGGCGGGGATATCCGATACAAGTCATCTCGCCTTTTATAGCTACTCACATATCTCGGGATCGATCGAATAGGCAATAGCAGCTAATGCGGTTACACGAAAATTTATAAAATTACATGAAAATTAAGCAGCATTAATGTTAAACTATTCCCCATGATATGACATCCGACTTGCTCTTTTGACCAGGGTTGATTTACCTCATTAGAAAAGGGGGCGTGGTACCTTGGGCCCCGGCCCAACACCTATGGCTAGCCGATAACCTTAAAAATGACGCGGCCCGACACAGGAAGCGGGCCGACCTTCACGGATACGGATGAGGCCCGGATGTGCCGGCTCGTAAATGCCGGTAGGCCTCCAGCGGCGGCGGCAGGAATCCATGGCCGGACGCCTTGTTTAGCTCGGTGCATTTTCCCCAGCGGCCCAGCTCTCGACGAGTTACTTGACCAGCTCTCTACTTCTGAAGCATAAGTTCACTCATGAGGCCCGATAGTCATACTCAGATAAAATAGGAAAGTCCTCTTAATAACAGTTCAATTGGGAGGTGGTTGCTTAAGGGAAGAATAAGTCACTGCTAAAATAAATCATCTTTCCACAGCATTATGGGAAGAGGAGTATTGAAACTAACCAAAGACGGATACTCTTCTTCACTCCATAAAAGATAAGCAAGTCACACACCAAAAGTGCGAGTTCTACGATCGAGATTCTACCCCATTGCTCTCAGTTCTAGTCCTCGGAAAATACCATTTGCCATCGAAGGCGACGGAACACCTGCCTTCTTGCTTTGTTTGTAGGTTTGCAGCTAAGCGGTGAATCTGCAATGATTCGATGACTCTAAATCAAGAACCCTGAAGACCTGGCTTGCCACGTCGAAACACTTCTTGCCTCTATGTTGTTGGTTCATCGCATCTTAGGCTCATCGGAGAAGAGCGGCTCCAGCTCAGCCAGTTGGTGTATTGGCGAATCCACTTAACTTTATAGTCAAGTTTAATACTAGTAACAAGCTCTCCAAATTTAACCGGTTCGACCTGTTTGAACTCCGAAGAAGCTTCATCCACAATCCACTTGCACGTACACCTTTGGAACACTCTCATACCATTCCACTCAAACCCGCCGGCATGCTTGATTTTCATTAAGCTCTTCACGCTAAGATTCTGAATGCACCCTGATAATCTGTAACAATGTAGAATGGGTGTCCAAAATTCTAAGCCAGGAATTAAGAAGTCAAAGTTGTGCTATTGTGAAGTAGCCCGATTGGAATGTGGTTCTCAATGTATGGAGATATAGAGCATAACTGATGCAAATAATTAGATGAGATTGGAGCATGTTGTGATATAATTGGATGAACTTGACAAAACCTATCAGGTGTCAAACACCCTAAATTCACCAAAGATTTGTAGTCCTTCATCCGTCAGTCTACGTGGATATCAAGTTGAGGCAGATATCTGCCAAACATGTCTAACATCCTTGAGTACTAGTTTATTTCCAATACTAGTCTCTAAGTAAATATATACGATACCTGATCTTGGAGATACATCACTGTTTCCCCATTCTAACATTACTTGTCACCAATTCGCGGAAGTGAAAAACTCACTATGAAATAACATGAGTGGAACACCAGGAGGTATTTACCCGAGTTGTTGCTCTTGGGTTGTAAAGGCCGACCTGACCATCACCGGTCTAATCATAATATCACATTCGACAACAATTGTATTAGTCTCTTTATTTTCTTTCTTCACTATTATGTTCATTTTTCCAAATCCTACACTCTTTCTTCATGTGGTTAACCTTGTTGCAATGATAACATTTGATATATTTTCTGGATTTTGATCTTCCTCTAAAACTATGGGGATTTCTACTTTGACTTCTCCCATGCCTTTCTGGTTTTTTTTTTGTCTTTCCTGTTTTTCATTAACAAATACTCCAAATGAAGATTCACATTTTTCTTTCCTTCTAGCCTCTTCATCCAACAAGCTATCTTTAACACTCTCCATAGTTAGAATCTCATTTGGAGTGGAATTACTAACTGTTACAATCAATGTCTCCCAACCATCAAGTAAGGAGCTAAGAAGTAATGAATCTTTTGCATCTCATCGTCAATGTTCATTTTCAGGCAACCAACTTGTTCCTGATACCGAAAGAACTAATATGCTCAACTATGTCGTTGCCATCCTTGTACTTCGAATTGACAAGTCTTCTAATCAGTTCTATTTCATACGCTTCCAAGTGGAATAATTCATCGAATTAAATTTTATCATGTCGTCATCCATTTTAGCACACAAGAAAAAAACTTTAAACAATCAAGCTCTGATACCACTTTGTTAGGAAAGACTACCAAATACAATTATTTTAAAAATGACATTTCCCTCTTTATGTGCCAAAAATAGGTTCAACAATCAATTAAGCCAACGACAAAGCCAACCAAGCAACAATTAATCAACCCTGATAGATTAACAATTTTCACGTGGAAAACCCTCGAAGAGTAGAAAAGGTAAAAAATCAAGGACCCGTAGGCCTTAAGCTTCCGCTATTTTCCTTAATGACAATAATGGGCTACACAAAGTTCTTCTCTAACGAAACAACCTAGAGGCTCACAACAACCATACACATAAAGGGAATATCATTCTTAGAACAGTAACAAACATCATCGCAAGAATGGATAAATGAAAAGAAAAGATGAAGGATCTCACCAAAGGGTGGAATGACCAAAAGAGTATTGTGGAGAGCTAACCAAATATCGAAACATTAGGATTGAAGAGCACCTTCCAAGAAGTCACCACGTTAAATTTGAGCCAAAATCAACATTGTTTGGCCTTTCATCTTGCAAGAAGATCAAAACCCTAACCCCTTTTCTTTCTCCCTCAAAACCTCTCCCCTTTATATTTTTGGCTTTTTCTCACTGATGGGCACGACAAAACCCTCTTTTAGAATTCTTTTTTTCATTTGTTTCAAACAATGGGCATAGCCCATTGGGCGATTACCGACCCACCGCGAAGGGGTGGACTAAAATCTCCGCCGCCTCATGTAGTGGCTCGACTAAGCCATTTCTGCACTCTGGCTTCCGGGTTTCTCCTTAGGCAAACACTTAATTAATCGTCCCGATCCATTTCTCACTAATTCATGTATTTTCTCCAAATACAATGCTTTGACTCAAGCACATCACAAATCTATGATATCTAACATCAATATGCTTGATCTTGAATGGAGCGTTGAATTCTTGGAGGTGAATGACACTCGACTATCACATTAAACAACATACTTCTCTTCTTGCAACCCCGATTCTTCTAAAAATTTTCATCCCTGGCTTCCTTACAACCTTGATGTGCAATGTGTGGCTTTTTCGTGGTGGATAATGCAACACATTTCTACGGCTTGGATTGCGAGACAGCTACACAAAAGTCATTGGGAATACGAAATGGACTCTGGAATCAACATCTTTGCCATGCGAGATACGTATCCATCCCAGCATAGGCTCACCTGCAAACATGACACACCTTGGAAGTGCCTCTCATATCATTATCCACTTTACTTCCTTCTGGTATTGCTATGGCGACCTGAGCAGGCGACCCGATTAGCGAGTCGAACGAAACCAGAGGGCGCTGTTTGTTATTTTGTTTTCCATGTTATTAAATTTTCTTTTCAAAAATGTCGCGACCCGAAATGCGTAGGCAGATGCTGATCTAGAGACATTTCGTTTACTCAGGCATTTTCTGTTTATCTTTTCAAAACATTTTATTATGTCATTTAGATTCTGACGGTTTACGATTTTAAATAATGCATGTCATTACAAATTCAATGCAATTCGGTAGGCCCATAAACATTTAACAAAATACATTTACAAAGAAGGCATTCATGCCTTTTCAGAATGATATACAAAAATCAAGGTTCAAAGTTTAACCATTTTGTTTCCTAAATACCACTTGTTCAAAAGGAAATGATATGCATATGGTAGTATATACTTATAACGCAACATCTATGACCTTCTGCGGCTTCACGATCTTGTCTTCCTTCTGTCTGCCTAAAACCTACATAGATAAAAACTATACCTTAGCATTTTCTGCTTGAGTGGTTCCTATCTGATTCTATTTGTTATTCGATTTAACTTGGCATTGCATTCAACCAAAACCTTACTATTATATCAACATATACTCATACGATTCACTTTCGCATGCTTCGTTTCTAAATCATTTACTATATCACAACATTCATTTTCAATACAACAATTCATTTCCACAATTCAATTTATGAGATTTAGCATATACATAAAAATCCGTTTTCACTAAATCGATGTTGGTTCTTTAAGCGCCCGACTATTCAATTTACATTTAAGCAGTTCCGTTTGATATAGATCCGCCCTTATTATCATTCGGTAATGTGCTTACACATTTTAACAATTGATCTCCCATCGCAAGCCAGATATGCGTTTGGTGCACCTCGACATGTAGTATTACTTAATGCCATACGCCATCTTGATGAATCTTAGGTGGTGCATCCGTAAAGTGAGACATTTCTTCAATGTCCTCGCCATCATGGATCACCGATTGGGTGCATCGCCAAGTGGGACATTGGAAAATTCCGGGAGTGCCTTCATTGACCAGGATGTCGATTGGTGCATCTAAGATCAAAGTTCATTGATATCATTCAATTCATTTATGTGATTAAGTTTGATGAATCGTACTTATCATCATTCACATTCATTCGGTTTTCAAATATCACATTTCAATTCCATATTCACTTTCGTACTATCTTTTCAAAGATATACTCAATCTATGTCCTTATTTCATATACTTATTCATGTACTCGTTTCATATACTCATTCATGTACTCATTTCATAGTTACTTGGTAAACTACCAAAATACTTGAAATAAGAATAGATCGGAAGAACAAACCCAGCATTTGTCGGATCGACTTCCTTCTTGATCTCGGTCCTAGGTTAGGCGATCATCACACGTCCCTAGTTAATAACAATCCATACTCTTAGTGAATTAACAATTATCTATTTCTAAGTGGTACAAGTTTATTTTCGTTATCGAGTCTTGGGTTAGACACTAAGTGCGCGAGACGAACTCGCTTTGACGACGAGATACGATGCGTTTTTCACTTAGTTCTATCATGATTTGAACCGTGACTTCATTTCTTAGGGTCACAAACATTCGAGTACGAATGCGGGACTGCGATTAAATATGTCAGCAGGCTCTGGAAGTAGTGGTACCAGTACCACTTTGACTGGTACCGGTACCGGTCATCCACTGCCAGTTGGTACCGGTACCGGTTTGAGTGGTACAGGTACCACTTGCCCATTGCATCATGGTACCGGTACCACTCCGCTGAATGCCAGGTACTACTACTTTAATTTTGCGAGAAATGCTTGATTTGGCATTTTTCACTCATTTTCTTCCTGAGCCTTCTCCAATTAGTCCACATAAAAAAATCCACCATGGAATCCACAGGCTGCAATCAAATGTGGTTTGAATCAATAAAAATCCCTTTTCCTCAAGTTAGGACTTTTCTTTGAATCTGAATCAAAAATAATGAAGTTAGGGTTTTGATTTTTGCCTGTAATACCAGATCTTCCCTTCCATGTTGCTTGGCTCTGAAGCAAAAGTGGGAAAGGATCTCAAATGAATCTCTTGAAGCCTGGCTTTCTTCTGCTGCCTCTCTCCACTCTTCTAAAACGTGATTTGCTCTTATGAGCATCTAAAGACCAAGTTTGGTCCTTTAAATCCCCTTTTAGTGTAAGGCCATGTTTGGCCTTCCACCCTATTCTCACTTCTCATTTTTCCCCTTTTTTGGTCTTAAATCACTTATTCCTCATAAGGTCTTGTTTGACCACCCAATAAATCCAATTTTCCATTTAGTCTCTATTATACGCTGTATTCATTTATAAGTAAATTCTTAGACATTTATTCTTTATAACAATTGACCTTAGGTCATCATTTCTGATTTTTCACGTTTGCCCTTTTTCACTTGGGTTTATTTTGAGTTCCTCAATTTCTCATTTTTAGCATATAATATTAAATCATGCTCACACTTTCATTTACATTCCTGATTGTAATTTATCAATTTTCCCGAAAAACTAAATTAGCTCAATTCATACGGAATATAATAAAATTATTATAAAATTCTAGGGTATTTTTGAGCGGTCTGAGTTCCTTCCCATGATTGGTAGAAGCACGCTAACAACTCAATTGCATGAGCGATGTCTGGCCTAGTCTGAACGATAGCATCTTCAAACTACAATAGCAGTTCATAAGGAACTTTGCTCATCTCTTTCATCTCTTTCTCACTTGTAGAACATTGCTTCAAGTTAAGCTTTAAGTGGCATGCAAGTGGAGAATATTCTGTAGCGCTTGCTCATGTTGAATCTTTCAAGAACCTTCTCGATATGCTTTCTTGAGATAGCTTAGCTTCCTATTCTGACACTTACCGGGAAGATCTTCATGCAGTATTTAATTATTGATCCAAATCTTTCATGGCAAAAGACACTAAGTTCTCTCTTGACATCGTCTTTATAGAATCATGACCAATTATCAACATACAGGAGAAGGATAATAAAATCATTATCAGAGAACTTTCTAGTAAACACACAATGATCAGATGTGGTTCTGCTATACCCATGACTTATCATGAAAGAGTCAAACTTCTTGTACCACTGCCTTGGTGCTTGCTCGAGTCCATACAAGTTCTAATAACAACTTGCACAAGATTTTCTTTCATTTGACTTCCAGGCATGAGTTCTTTAGCAATGTAGATTTTTTCAAATCACAATGAAGAATGCGAGTTTCCATCAAGTTATCAACTTCTAAATTCAAGGTAGTATAGGACATCCAAGAACAACACGAATAGGACATCTCTACCTTGGAAACATATTTCTTCCAAAGTAAATGTCTTTCTTCTAATTAAACCCTTACAGCAAATACATGTCTTATTACTGAGTTGTGAGCCATTGTTTTCAGTTTTCAATCTGTATACCCATTTGTTTCTGAGAGCTTTCTTTCCTTGTAGTAACTTCACCAAGTCATAGGTGTGGTTCTCAAGCAATGATCTCACTTCTTCCTGCATGACTTTAACACACTCTTTCTTACTCTCATGTAAAATAACTTCTTGGTAAGTTTTTGGCTCTCCCCCGTCAGTAAGCATCACATACTCATTAGGAGGATATCTTGTAGAAGGTTGACACTCTCTCGTAGATCTTCTCAATGGTGGTTCATATAGTGGTATTGGAAGTTCTCCATCAACATTTCAACTGGCTCAACATCATCAACTACAAGGTCATCTTCATTTTCAGTGACACTATCACCTTCCTGTAACTCTCCCCCATGATTATCATGTATTGTAGGTGGAACAATTGGATCAATTCTAATGGCAATTTTAGCATAAGAACTAGCTTTCTCAACCTTGTCACCATCTGACAAGTTAGTCCTCTAAGAACCACAGCTTATCTCTGCTAACAATCTTCATGCTCAGTGGATCCCTGTTGATGCAATTCTTCTTGACCATACCCCGAAAATACAGTTAGACCTTGACATCAAGTTTTGACCTCATCTTTGGGATATGAACAAATCTTTCTGTAAATACTCTCAAATGGTCATATGAGCATTTTTCATGTCCACACTCTTTGGTGCATCACATTTCAGACATTTGGAGAAAGGTTTATCAAATTCAATTGATGTTCTCTGCCTCTCCCCGAAAGGACTTTGGTAGCCTAACATGAGAAAGCATACACCTAATAATTTTTTCAATGGTTATGTTCATCATCTTAGCTACACCATTTTGTTGAGGAGTTTTAGGTATAGTCTTTTCAAGTCGAATGCCATGAAGTTTGCAATAACTCTCAAATAGACCCTTGTATTCACCACCATTTGTCTGCTTTGATAACCTTTAATTTCCTTCTTGTTTCTCTTTCTAATCTGGCATGAAGTTCTTTATAGACATTTAACACCTGATCTTTAGTTTTTAAAGCAAAACCCCAAACTTTTCTAAAGTGATCATCAATGAATGTCACAAAATAAAGTGCACCACCAACAATTCTAGTTTGCATAGTATAAACATTAGTATGAATTAAATCAATAACATTTGGCTTTCTAGATGGTGGATATGTGTGAAATGCAACTCTACGTGTTTTTCCAACTAAACACTGATCACAATTTTTAAGAGGTTTACCTTGCAAATTTGGAAATTTTTGCTTTCTAGCAAGAGTTTGAAGTTCTTTCTCACCGATGTGACCAAGCCTCCTATGCCAAAGTTCAATGCTTATATCTCACTGAGCCACATTAATCTCCTTTATATAGCTTAGCTTCCATGACATAGAGGGTGTTATGTTTCTTTCCTCTTGCCACTACTAAAGAGCCTTTGGTGAGCTTCCCTTTACTTTCACCAAAAGAATTTGTGAATCCCTCATCATCAAGTCTACATGTGGATATCAAGTTGAGACGAATATCTAAAATATGTCTAACATCCTTGAGTACTAGTTTATTTTCAATACTAGTCTCTAAGCAAATATCTCTAATACCCACAATCTTGGATACACCATTGTTTCCCATTCTAACATTACCAAAATCACCAGTTCTGTTGGAAGTGAAAAAGTCACTATGAGAAGTAACATGGAATGAGGCACCAGAATCAATTACCCAGTTGCGATCTTGGGTTTCAAGATTGACACAACCATCATCGATCACAATCATAATATCACCTTCAACAACGATTATTAGTCTCTTTATTTTCTTTCTTCACTTCTGATGTTCCTTTTTCCAAATCTACACTCTTTTCTTCATGTGGCCAACAACTGACACAATGCTAACATTTGATATGTTTTCTGGATTTGGATCTTCCTCTAAAACCAGGGAGTTATACTTTGACTTCTCCCACGCTTTTATGGTTTTTCTTGTCTTTCTTGTTTTTCATGAACAAATAATATTGAAGAAGATTCAACTTTTTCTTTCCTTTTAGCTTCTTCATTCAACAAGCAATCTTTAACACTCTCCATAGTTAGAATCCATTTGGAGTGGAATTACTAACTATTTCAACCAATGTCTCCCAACTATAAGTAAGGAGCTAAAGTAATCTTTAACTTGCATCCTCATCATCAATGTTCATTTTCATGGCAACCAACTTGTTCACAATACCCTGAAAATTACTAATATGCTCAACCATGTTGTTGTCATCCTTGTACTTTATATTGACAAGTCTTCTAATCAAAGTAGTTCTATTTCCCGATGTTTTCCTGGCAAAAAGATTTTCAAGCTTTTTCCAAACAACATCGGCTTTCATTTCATCATAAATGTATTCATGTAGAGTTGGATCCATCCACCTTCTCATATAAGCAATGACTTTTCTATGTTCAATATCCCAGTCATCATTAAGTGAGTATGATGGTTTTTCTTTCAATCTAATGAGTTTGTATAAATATTTACAATAAAGCAAATTTGTCATCATACGCTTCCAAGTGGAATAATTCATCGAATTTAATTTTATCATGTTGTCATCCATTTTAGTACACAAGAAAAAAAACTCCAAACAACCAAACTCTGATGCTACTTTGTTGGGATAAACTACCAAATACAATTATTTTAAAAATGACATTTCCCTCTTTATGTGCCAAAAATAGGTTCAACAATGAATTAAGCCACCGACAAAGCAAATCAAGCAATAATTAATCAACCACAATGAGGCAACAATTTTTACGTGGAAAACCCTCAAATGAAAAGGGTAAAAAATCACGGGACTCGTAGATAGAGTTGGCAATTTGAGCCCGACCCGTTAGCCCGACCAACCTGAAATATGAGGGCCGGGCTCAGCTCTAATTTTACTAGTCGAAAAATCGAAGCCACGAATTTAGCGTGACAGGTGCCCATGAGTCAATCAACATCGAGTAAATTGTCCAGATTTTTCGTGTTTGGCTCGGTTGTCAAATTAAAAAAGGAAAATTTTAGGGTCCCCTAACTCATCCAAACGTTGCTTTAACGTAACAAACAAACACCATTCAAACCCTAATTTCCTTTTGCAAATCTCCGTTTCTTCATCCACAAAATCTAAGAAATCTGGCATTCATCCTCGAGAGTTTGTTGTTGTTGTTGTAGTTTAGACATTGAAAGAGTTTTAGGAACGGAGTGTTTCTTGAGGTTTTTGCAGACTGTACTGCCTCGAACCTTTTGTGTGCAGAGGATAACAATAATAACATCTTTGATGATGCTGATTACGACGCTGGGGCGAGGCGTTTGAAACTGCATGGCATCATCGGAATCAACGAAGTCGTAATCAAGACAAGAGCTTTAATGTGGGAGAGTGTTTGGTTGTGATGATTGAGGAGTACCATCATTTGCCCTCCGTTGATTATTTGACGAGGCTCAGGTATGAGGATTTGGACATTTGAGGCTAGGCAAGAAGTCGTCGATCAGATTGCAAAGGAGTGTTCTCCTAAGGTGCTGTTCTTGAATACAAATCTTACTCACTCCAGCTGAGGTTTCCTACCCCCTTCCCCACTATAGCTACTGTAATTGCATCTAACTCCTTTAACTTGATGAAGTTTGTGGTAATTATTATCATTTTGTTACTCATTATGATTTTCCAAATAGCTTTGACTTGCATACTGCCTGCTTTCATTCAGTAGTTGCTATTAACATATTTTTTAAGTATTTTTTCAACATGGCTTAATCTCACTTTATTCCTTGTGATGAAAAGTTTGTCTACCCTGAACAAATTAGTTTCTATTTTCTAGATCTTGTTGGAGTGGATTAATATGTATTTCCAGATTATGTATTTTTCTTCTAAGTGCACATGGTTGTGAATTTAATGGATCCAAGCAACTTGTTTGTGAAACTTCTTTGATCTGGAGGTTTCTGAGGCTCCATTTGCCTGTGAAAACAGAAAGTTGGAATGAAAAGAATAACTCTGGTTTTATCAACAGGTCAAACTGAAGGCATGCTGGCTCTGCTTTAATTTGGCTGTCATCTTCTTGTGTTCCACAGTTTATTTGCACAAGCATATGGCCTCTTCTAAAGTTAGCATTAATAATGCTCTTTCCATTGATTTGAATCTACGAGGCTTAAAATCTGCAGGGTTTCAAGGACTAGTCAATTATTTGTTCATTGCAAGACAATTAGGCATGTTTGCATGATTGGTTAACTCTTCTTTCTTCTCGTTGTTTGGTACTTGTAAGCGTTACTTCATTTCATATACCGGGATGCATTGCCAGACATACAAGAGCTTGTTGGTATGAACTCAAAGTGGGCATCTACAATGATGGCTCAGCATCTACTTGCAGCTGCAGATCGATATGGACTTGATAGGGCTTAGATTGCTCTGTTAGGATAAACTCTGTGAGGATGTTGCCATAAATACTGTGGCAAACGACTTTACCCTTTGCTGAGCAACATCACTTTTTTCAACTACAAGCTATTTGTCTTAAATTTGTTGCATTGCCTGAGAATCTCAAAGGTAAGAGTTCTTCAGACTCACAGTTCCCAACTCTCTCTGGACTTATTAATGTTTCAGGAATTTTGATTTCTATTATGATGGGTCAGAGCTATATCACAACAACTAGTTTGATCCTTTTGAAATCTAACATGGATGGGTTTCAAGTCAAGTTTATTGCTTGATAGAAATCCTTTTCGCATGAAGTGCTCGTGTGAGCAAATGACATTAAAACCTCCCGAAAATGATGGGTTAATGATTGCAAGTTGAATAGTTTGATCCAATTCTTTGAACACTTGGTGACATATTCATGTTCTTTCTGCAGAACTACCTGTATAATCAAATACGTGTGTTTAGTCGGCCAAAATGGATGTATACTGATCAAGCATTCTTTCGTTTCCAATCTTGGCGTTTATTAAAAATCCTTGTCGTGCTTTTTCTAAATTTTTCCAAGAACTTTGTTAGTATTTCACAGCATAACACCTTTGTCAAGATATACTATTTAACATATCAGGAGGTGTTTGCTGGTGAGAATAATGATGTGGGCTAGCTATTCATTTCAAACGACTGGGCTGGCCCACTAGCCCGGTATAGAAATTTCAGGCTGGCCCGGCAAAATAATAATTAGATATAAGATTTAGTAGAGCCCGAACCCAGTCCTTCCAAGTTTTGCCTGCAGCTGGTGTGATGACAATAATAGGTTATCTGAAAGTTGCTTTGGCAAGCGACTTAGAGCTCATGACAATGAAATAAGTAAAAATATCGATGCTTGGAACCCAGCGACAAAGCGTCATCTCAATGATGGATAAATGAAAAGAAAAGAGGAAATATGAAATATTTCACCAAATGGTGGAATGGCTAAAAGGATATTATAGAGAGCTAACCAAAGATTGAAACCACTAGGATTGAAATGTACCTTGCAAGGAGTCATTAAATTTGAGCCAAAATTGACATTTTTTATCCTTCTATTTGGCAAGAATATCAAAACCCTAATCCCTTTTCTTTCTCCCCCAACCCCTTTTCATAGTTGTGATAATATTTTAATATTTCAATTTTGTACTCTATGTTTTCGAGAATTATGGAAAGATTATAACTCATCTATGGATGTACGTATGATTGGTAGAATCATGTTAAAACCCTTGTGCACCTTTTATGTTGATTTTTTTATCTTTATGTTATTTAATTGATATTTTCGTGCATCAAACCTTTTGCGATTTATAACAAATGATATCAGAACTTCAAGTTAAAGATTTCTAAGAGGACAAAAGATTACAGAGCATACAAGATGAAGATAAAAGAAATTTCAGTTCAAAATGGAATTGGTTATTCTTTTATTAAGATGTGGTGGATGATTGAATTGATGGAATTTGATCCTAGGTGGAAATTGTAAAAATTAGAGGTGGGATAATGGGCTCAATCCCTATTTTTTAATAATTACATATTATTTTATAATTATTAAGAATATTAGTTTTTCTATTAGGAAAAAAATATAAAATAATTGTTTATAGAAAAAAAAATAGTTATTAAGTAATTATTTTTAATAAAATAAGATGATATTAGTATGAAAAATAATTTAGAATAAAATAAAATATATATATATATATATATATATATATATATATATATATATATAACTATAATAATTTATTTTGTATAATATTTTAAGTACATAAGAATAAGCTATAAGTATAAATTTGTAAAATTGTTATTTATTATTATTTTTAATATTTTAATGTCAAGTCCATTTTGACACGTATAGATTGGCCAGTTACCAAAAGCTTTAATTCGAATAAAAGTTTCTACGTGATTGGTCTAACCTTATTTTGGCAAGCTTTACCCATTTAAGCTGCTTTGCACTGCTTCCCATCTATAATTAAACATAATAAATTCTAATGTATTATAATTCTATTTTTTTAAATATGATTTATAGGATAATCCTTAGTTATTATATTATTGTAATATATTTTTTTTTTTTTTTACAAAATAAGGAAAACTTTTAGGAATTGATGATGCATTTTCAACCTGAATCGGGCCGGTTGCATGGGTCGCTGGGCCTGACCGATTGCCGGGCGGGTCAGATGTGCTCTTGGATTGTCCGGCTAAGGTGATCGCCAGATCGCTGACCGTTATGCTCGGACGTGGCACCCTCCGCAAAAAAAAAACAAGAAGAAGCGGGGTCGGCGAGGGCTTCGCCTGCTGGCCGCCCGATGCCTAAGTCAGGCTTTCTCGAGAGAAGAGACCGCTAGAGGGCTAATGTGTCAGATATGAGTATGCGCCTAAGAAATCACAGACTTCATCACGCGCTTGCATGATGATAAGATATGTCCAACCAGCTTGTATCAGAATTCAGGATTTGTTCCCATTGGATGAGATTTTCTTATCGCATCGGATTTGCAATGGATTTAGAAAGAGTCGCTTATTCGGGATAATCTTCTTCCTTATCTGGGAGATCCAACCGTGACAATCACATATTTTCCCCTTTCCTTACTGATAAGATTTGGTTGATTGGCGGGGTGGATGATATCTGTTGGGTGGGTTATTCTATTTTCCGTATTGGCGAAATACAATCTAATCAAAGATATGGACCTTCTAATTCATCTAAGATCTGGACTCCAGCGGGCCTGGCCTTCGCTTAGCTACATCGAGGCCCGGTATCAAGGGCCAAGGCGCACTTTAGGCTTGCAGAGCTGGCCCTGTTCACTTCAAACCCCACGCCTGCCCCCCCAAACTCTCGGGCACCTGCACGGGGCAAGGGCGGCATCGCTCTCTGCACTCCACACTCACTGCCTATTCGCTGGCGCCGGCATGGCGCTAATGGGCCATATGTCTCAGGATAATGATGACTCCCTGGGTTTTCGCGCCTGCTTCCCCCTACCTCTCTAGTTTCTTCGCTTCTTTCTGCACTTCCTCCGTCCCGTGTCGGTATGGTCCTCCAACCTCTTCCGCGATCTCGCACTTCTTATTTGCTCAAAGTCCCGCCTTAATCTCTTGCGTAGCCCTTTTTCTCGCATTTTTCCCGAGGCGTTTCTTCCGCCTTATTCCCCCGGGACCACCGCCTCTACCTCTCTTGGTTTCTCTTCAATTGCTCGGCTGTGGTTAAACTGATTGACTTAGTTTACCGCTTGCTTTTATTATGGGTCCGAGTCGCTCTTCTTCTTTAATGACGCGGCACTCTTCGCTTGTTGCCGATTCGACTTGGGATGCTTCCTGGGTCACTGGCCGTGGTTGAACCCCTAAACGCGCCCCGGGCGCTTCCTTCCTCGGATAAGGATAAAGGAAAAACAAACTAATTAATATCCCGGTCGACATCTAATCGCCATCATCATGCCGCGGATCGGACTCCAGCGCTGGCCGGTCCTTCAGAGCGTTACTCTTTGCTGAACGTTATCTAATTTCAAGGTCCGGCGTGGACCCCCCGACGCCTTGACTTTGCGAAGCCTGCGCCTGATGGCAGGTTTCTTCGAGGTCGCTTTGGATAATGGCTCGCTTTTCCACCGCACTCTTCAAGAAAGGCTGGCCTCGCAACATTTCAATGTATGTCCTTCCCAACCTCGCCCCAACTGTCAGATTTGGTGGGCCTATTGGCCTTTGTGGACAGAGGGCTTGGCTTCCCTAAGATATGGCTTGCCCTCTCTTTATCTTTAGGGCCCAAAGATGAGACACGAGGGCTTCCTTATTTCTCCAGCGCCTGAGCTCATCCGTGATCTCGATCTTCTCCTTCCTCCGCCAGTCGGGAAGGGACGCTATTTCTTTGTGAGCGGTCGCAACTAGGAATATGATCCTTCCGACAAGGACGGCATCAGCGCCCTGGCTTCGGACCACCCCGATACCCGTGGAGTGTTTGCTGTTTTCTGTGATAACCTGTGTGAAGGTTGCCGAATATTTCTGATTTTGCATTATTCTCATGCTTCTCAGGTGCTCGACTTGACCTTAATGCTGAAGATAATGTCGAGTTCGTGTTGGCGGAATGTCCCGCTCTGGCCCTTATGAGTCGATAAAACCTGACATTCCCCGTCCGTCAATTGGTGGTCCGTACGCTCTACCGCTTCGAGGCCCTCGCTCCTACCATGGAGTCTCGTCCCATTAGGTTTACCGCACCCAATTTTCAATAGGGGAGAGAGAATTTGGTCCAATTTGGGGCACCGTTCCTGGCTTCCGAGTGCGAAACGGAAAACTGGGCTCCACTCGAGAAAGACTCACGGTTTGGCCAAGGTTCAGAAATTGCATGCCTCGACTTCTTCTGCCAGTCTTGAGTGAAGAAGGAAACAAGGGCCGAGGCTTCTCGGGGTCACAAGCTCTCTCCGCCTCTAAGCCTCCGCTGTAAAGGCAAAAATCTCTTGGATGGAGCTTCGAGCAATGCTGGCGGCTATGCCTGGCCACTGCCTCGGGAATCCGCCTGGAGAGGCATGCCACCGAAGGGTGGAAGAGCTGGGCAGGCAAATCCGAACAGCATGCAGATGAGACTTTAGCCTCAAATGCCGAATCGACAGATGCACCAACAACCTTAACATCACCTTGAAATGGTACTACTGATAGGTCCAGATCATCTCGGTCGCCCGAACTTATTCGGGGAGAACGCTAAGATCCCAAGGATGTTGATCATGTCACAGAGGAGATGACATTTGAATGATTTGCACAAATCTAACAAAGATAAATTTATTCTGATTTGCAGACATATTCTTCTCGACGAGCCGCAAGAACTGCAAACAGATGCATCAAGAGGTGGAGAGACTTTAACTGACCTAAAGCATGCCGCTGCTTCGCAGTTCGCTTAAAAGTAGAGAGGATAGTTCAAGTAGTCATGCGCTAGCGAAGCTTCTAAGGTCCGGTGAGCTCCCGGACGTTTTTTGAATGATCCATCGAGACTGATGGGCCGCAATTCTCCCAAGACGAAGCCTGCATCGGTTAGTGGATGAAGCTCGTCATATCCCGGCGAAGTTGGGTGGAGTCTCAAGAGAGCCGTGCGCCAACGGCGATCCGGCAGGATAGCAGCGCAGGCCAGCCGTGGCCGCGTGGCGAGGCCTCCGGCGCCGTGGCGCCGCAAACGCGGCTCGCCGTGGAGGGTCTCCGAGGTCGTAAATTCAAGTGAGCGGCCGAACGAGAATGTCGCGGATTGCCGGGGATCTTCACCAAAGAAATATCCTTGGTCAGCGGAGGGATGATGTTATTAGTGCATTGAGGACCGCCGCGCTCGCAGCCTTCGTGGCTCGCCGAAGAAAGGTTAACGCTCACCCGTACTGACTTCAACTTCGACCTCCCAAGTGACGAGGAGGCAGAGGAGTTCCTTCTCGCAAATTATTCTCAAGAACCTGACACTCCCGTCAACCCCATTCCCTCTTCATCGTTCGTCTTCTTCCCGCTCGACGCCAGGTTTCATCATTTCTCGCCTCGCCCGAGCATCGACTTTTTACATTTTCCTTTATGTACACCGTCTCTTTGGGGCCTCGGGGTCCGAGACATATGTAGCTCTCCTTTTAATAAATATTCATTTTTTTATCGCTCGTTCTCACCGTAGTATTTCGCTTTTCTTCGCGAATTGTATGGCCCAATTATGGTCCGAAGGCAATTGCTCGCAAACCGAGTCGAGGCTTCGTGGTTAATTTCCAGACGAAATGCCCGACCTCCTAGTCGTATGGCTTCAGATAGCGAGTCACAAATCAGTCAGCTGGCTCTGGCTGACCGTCTTGCCCGAAATGATCCGATTCCTTAGGATGCATGAGACCATTTTCGCGCAGCTCACATTCGCGCGCCACCTCCATCGGCCGACTCATGAGTTAAACCATTCCTTGGGATCGCATGACCTATTTTTTGCAAGAGCTTTGTCACTGAGCTACCGACCTGGCCTACCGACTTGCATGAGTTGAACAGATTCCTTAGGTTACGGTCGGCTACCGAATTGTTGAGTCATTAATTTGAGTTAGTGGCCTTGGCCATCGAGTCGCCGAGCTGAAGTTGACTTCTTAGGTCGCATGACTCGCGTAGAATCGCTAGCTCGCTGCCAGATTGTCACGGCTCGCCTATGTGGAATCGTTGGGCCGAGCTCGGCCCATGTGAACTGGAAGAGCTCGCATGCGACAAGGTGAGCTCGCCCATGAGAACTGAAGAGCCGCCCATGTGGACCGCCGGGAAGAAACGCCGCTGTGGGATAGCTGGGTAGAGCTCGCTCCATGAGAATCGCGGGAAGAGTCGTCTTGGCGCGGTCAGCTTGGGCGTAGCTCGCCGAGGAGTTGTCGGGCTCATATCAGGGCCGGCGGCTACGTACTGAGCGTGATAAAACAGTGGCGATGTAGCCACGGCAATGTGTAAATTGAGCCGATCTCACCTCGTGGCGGACTGTGCAAAGTGTATTTAACTCACAAGTGAGTCATTGGCTCGGCGGCCAGGGTCGAAGCATGACACAGAATTCGAATGCAAGAACGTATTCGAAATGACCGACTAGGCCAGACTCAGGTGCAGTAGACGAACTCGCCAAAGTGAGCCTGGCTCCGGCGCCAGGGCTGAAAGGGCGATGTAGCCGAGTGGCGATGTAGCCTGAGCTGATCTGACTTCTCAGGTAGCGTGACTCGTGCAGTAGTAGGACGAACTCGCCAAAGTGAGCCATTGGCTCCGGCCGTGGGCCGAGTGGCGATGTAGCCGAGCGGTGATGTAGCCAACCGATGTAGGTTTGAAAATGCAAATTACAGCCCACCACCAAGCCCAAAGAAGTGGCGCGCCCAACGCAATACCCGGGCCCCTCGGTACCAGCCCAAAAAAAGGTCCAGCCCGCTAGGTCCAAAGGACGATCTTGGATGAATTAGAAGGTCCTCATATCCCGCAAATTAGATCAGATTACTAATACGTAAAATAATAACCCCTAACAAGATATCATCCTTAATCCAACCAAATCTTATCAATAAGGAAATGAAATAATAACAGATATCACTACTGATCTCCCCAATAAGGAAGGAAGATTATCCCAAATAAAATGTGCTCTTTCTAAATCCATTACCAACCGACATCGATAAGAAAATCCCATCCAATGGGAACAAATCCTAGTTACAAAGACAACCGGGCTTGACATCTACTATAAATACATGGCCACCCCAATGCAAGGAAGGTACGCACTCTAGACGCATACCATAACACATTCGCCTCTGGGCGGGCCTCTTTCTCCTCGTAAAGAACCGACTCTAGGCATCGGATGGCCACCCCGCGGCCCTCGCCGACTTTTTCCTTGTTTTTGCAGAGGAGTGCCACGTCCGGAGCCTGCAGATCAACAAAGATGATCCTACCTTAGCCCATAATCCAAGAGCCCGTGTATCCCAAATTCTCGCCACATCCGTACGCCCAACGACTTTGCACACGCTCCAAATTCCCATTCCTATTGAAAAGGCATCACCATCAGCTGCTCAGGAACGACAGTTCCTTTATAAATATAACTGATTTCTCAGTTACTGATGGTATCAACACGGAACACAAGCAGGAGTAACGCTAATCCTCCAAGGATGCAGGATCAGCCAAGCAACGCAGACAGCCGACCTCCCGGCGCGTTAGAAGCAATGCAAGCCAACACCGACGAGGTGGAAGCACTTCGCCTCACCAATCAACGTCTGACAGAACAGTTAGAACAACTCACCAGACAGATCCGACTACCCCGGGAGGCACGACAAACTCAGAAGGTCACGACACCGGCCCCGTGAGGGACAAAGATAATGCCTGCAGATTCCCAAAGGGCTGAAACCGGCGCGCATCCAACTGCGTCTTCGGGGCATAGACCGCATCTAGCCCCGGGAGAAGAAGGCAATGAAGCAAATGGGGAACATGTCGGGAACGGAGAATTGCGTCATCCTCAGCATGAACACTGTGGTTGAGAGGTTCAAGAACCTCCAACAAGAACTCGGCCGTGTGAAGGAAGTGGTGAAAGGACGTGCTCCTCGACACTTATGACACCTGTGCAACAACCGAGTCACCCTATACAGCCGAGGTACTCCACTTCCCCTTCCAACCAAAGTTC
The DNA here is from genome assembly GCA_016808115.1 of Tetrastigma voinierianum. Lineage (NCBI taxonomy): Eukaryota > Viridiplantae > Streptophyta > Magnoliopsida > Vitales > Vitaceae > Tetrastigma > Tetrastigma voinierianum. The sequence goes on along the minus strand of JAEQBH010007940.1, from coordinate 125,479 downwards.
AGAATGCCACAGGTGGAAGCATTCGATGGTACTAGAGATCCCGTCGATCATCTCAACACCTACAAAAATCAAATGGAGCTGCATGGGTACCAAGACCCACTGCGATGCAGTAGCTTTCAAGAATCACCCCGAAGGCCCAAATTTCTTGGCATGGTTCATCAGACTTACATCGGTCGTCAATCTCCTCATTCAGGGACTTATCCATTGCATTCGTCTCTCACTTCATTGGAGCCAGGACGTACAGAAAGCCAAGTTACCATCTGCTAACTATCAAACAGGGTACGCAAGAAAGCCTGAGGTCTTATGTCCAGCGGTTCAATGCCGAGTCTCTAAAGGTGATGATACTGACGAATATTTGGCGATCATCATGAGCTCACGGGCGAGCTTAGTGGATTCACGAAAAGACTTAATGCTTCACATCTAAAAATCCCCAAACAAGCATGGCAGAGGTGCTCGCAAAAGCGGAGAAGTATATTAACGGTGAAGAAGCCCTCATATCCAAGAAAGAAAGTTCTTCCACTCATAAAGAAAAAAGCGGGACAAACAAACGACGAGGAGGAAGCCCCAAAAGACAAAGCGACCAAGAAGGATCTCCAAAGAAAAATAAAGAACGATCCCCAAAAAGGCGTGGCAACTCGGGAGATCGCTCCTGGGTCCACCGCACCGACGACGACGTTGCCCGCCTCGGGCCGCTCACCCCTTAACAGCCTCAGTGTCACAGGTCCTGCGCGAAGTACGAAACGAACAATTCCTGAGATGGCCAACTCAGATGAAGTCAGACCCTACAACAAGAGACAACTCCAAGTACTGCGAGTTCCATAGGGACTACGGACATCGCACGGACGACTGCATACAACTCAAGAGAGAAATAGAGTACTTGATACGGCGCGGATACCTCCGACGCTTTATATCCCCTGAAAATCAGATCCAGAGTCAAGCTCAGAACCAGGTCCGCCCCAAAGAACCACCTCACTCCCGACAGATGATCGACACAACACCAAGAACCTCGTGAAATCCTGTAATCTCAGAGGATTCATGTAGGAGGAGGGAAAGTCTAGCTCGGGAAGACGAAGGCCCACTCTGTACGCAAAGATCGTCAACGAGGTAGTGGACATACAAGCAAAGTCTAAACTACTAATGACATGACATGTCGATCATTTTCTCTGATTCAGATTGAGGGATGAGTTAACACTTTCACGACGCACTATACCAGAAGTTCGTGGCAAGAGCGGCCAACAAGACGCTTCATCGTCCTAATTCGATTAATGAGTTCTACTTGACATCATTCATACAATTCTTCACATAAAACGGGCATCTAAGGAGAAACCGGAACCCGCCAATGCTCACTTACGAGGGTTTTTTGGGGAAAAGGTACTACCTTTAGGCTCAATACAACTAGTGCTCACCTTGGGAGATCCCCTCTATGCCGTGCAACCACCGTGGCAGTTCCGTCAGAGACGCCCGCCCGCTTACAACATGTTGCAGGCGTGCCCTTCAATGCAAGAAAGCCATCCTCCGCATACCATATGATGATCAAGTTCCCATCAGAACCGGAGTAGGAATGGTCTGAGGAGACCAACGGGCGCCGTGGAATGCTACCTAAAGATCCATGAAACAAAAGGCGGTCAACAACATATACCTGGATGAGCTCGACATGCGCGACGAGGTGATCACCCGACCCAAGCCATCAGAAGAACTGGAACCCGTATTATTGGATGACAACCCGGAGCATCTCGCCTACATTGGATCCAAGCTATCAGAAGACCTCAAAAACCCCCTTATCCATTTTTTAAACCAAAAAAAAGACGTCTTCACGTGGAAGCAAAGTGGATATGGGAGGGATTGATCTCACAAGAATCAACAGTCGAACGCACCCCATCCTTCAAGCCAATCAAACAAAAGCAGGAGGAGCTCGCACTTAAATACAAAGCCATCAACGAGGAAGTCAACAAACTCCTTCAGCAGAGCGATCAGGGAGGTAGAATACCCCGAGTGGCTAGCCAACGTCGTACTCGTCAAAAAGTAAACTAAGAAGGGCCACTTTCTGCATCGAATAATCGACATCAACAAAGCATGCCCAAAGGACAGCTTCTCGCTTAATCGACCATCAGATGCAAAGCACCGCGCCATCAACCTCGGGCTTTATGGATGCCTTCTCCGCTACAACCGCAGACGCATGGACCCAGCGACCAAGAGACCTCGCTCGTCATTAAACGTTGCGGAACCTATCGCTTATCGCGGTGATGCCATCTCAGCTCAAAAACGCCAGGAGCCACATATCGTAGATTGGTGAATCTGATGTTTCAAAACCACTAGGCAATAACTATGGAAGTATATACATAGATGACATGGCCGGGTAAAATCCATCACACTCGAGCCCACATAACTCATCTATCCGCCGCCGATCTCAGAAACTACAACATGAAACCCAATCCGCTGAACAGTTTCTTCAGATATCACCGAAATTCCCGGGTTTCATAGTCAACCACCGAGGAATTGAAGCAACCAGACAAGATAAAGGTCGCACTCGACATGCCATCGCCATCAAGTATAGCCAGCCTCGCCGACGGAAGGATTGCCGCTCTAAGTCGGTTCAGATCCGTGGCGCTTTACAATGCCAACCTTTCTTCCAAGTCCTCAAGAAGGCATTCCAATGGGATATTATGCGAAGAAGCATTCTCGCTTTAAAACATATTTGAGCTTCCACCCATTCGGTAAGCCCCGCTGAAGGGAGCTCCTCACCCCATACCCGGGCTGTACTTCTCGACCAAATAAGTAGCTCGCTGAGACAAGGAACGAAAGGCAATGATCCCAATTTAGCCTGCATAATCCAAGAGCCCGCATCCTGCAGCCTCGCGAAGAATCCAGTCCTACCCAACGACCCCCATACCCACCAGCCCGGCTGAAAAGGCATCACAGAATGTATCTATAAATATTAATAATATAAATGGAAAAAAGTTATAGAGCTTATAAAGGTTATTATGTGTGTGTGCAAAGATGTAAAACTTTCAAAGATTGAGAGTTTTTATGAAGTATTTTCTCGATATTATGAGTATCCTAGGGTTTTGTGATTTTGTAATTTTTTCTAATCGTCGCAATACTTTGATATTCCTATTCTGTACTCTATGTTTTTCAAGAATAATGAAAATATTCTCCATCTTCCGTGATTTTAGGCATAATTAACTATTAAAACTCATGTGCATTTTTTACGTTGATTTTTTTATCTTTGTATTTTTGAATTTATATTCTTTTTCTTCAAAACTTCCGCACTTATAACACTAATCTTTCCTCCCATTGCTTTTGAGAGTTGGGCATATATTTTAGAACTATGAAAATCATATAGATATATTTTAAAACTATGAAAATCTTTTACGCACTTACAAAATAAACACCATTTCATTTATTAGCTTTTCTTTATTATACAGATATATTTTAGAAAACTATGAAAATCTTTTACACTAATAAAAAAATATAATTAGTTCATTTACTTCGTACAATTTCAATTATCTACTGTAATTTTCATAATATTATTTCCACAATAAACTTTTCCTATTGTATTGTTATATAAATTTGATTAATATGACTATCAGATATTAATTTCATTACTGATAAATTTATAGTTATTTTATTCTTATAGTACCTAAAAAATCAGTTTAAATAGGCCTAGGAGACAAGCCTAGGAAACGAACCATCAGTAAAGTTAAATGTGTCGCAAGACTTCCATCTAAGCACGTAAGAGCCTCATGTGGAACTCGACGATAATGACGTCCCGACACTTAATGACAAGCCTAAGGTCAAACTAAGTCCATCGGCGACAGTGCTGACGTGATAACTACGCCCACCAAATAAGGACAAGTAGTTGAAAGGAAAGACTCCATCTTCACGATCCGAGATCTACTCATTAAGTGGGAAACATGATCCACACGATTACGACTCCCTAATTATCCTTAATATTCAAAGGTTACAAAGAAGAGGATTCCTACTCCACTAGAATATGCCATGTCACCGTCTAACAAGAAAAGTTATTCATCGCCACCACTTATAAACACCGAAGATTCCACTAAAGAAATATACGCAATCACAAACCATCAACAAATATCCGGTTCCTCCCATGTTCCTATTGAGTACCAGGCACATGCACACCCCCACCGACCACCATTTTTAAGTGCAGGCCAGATATCGATTCGACCCAACGAACGACTCCAACGATCGTTAAAGCTCCAACCCAATATCGATAGAAAAAACACAATCATACTCTATTAATTTTTGTTACGTTTTAGTCCAGTATCGTGTTATTATATTTGATCAGTTTGATTACTTGTTCTTATTTTATTTCATATTTTTATTAAATGATTATTTAGTTTTAAAAAAATTAATTTGACCTACTTTTCTCCGAAATTTTAATCAACAAATATACTCAAGGTTATTTCAAAATAAATAAATAAATAAGGGTATAAACAATTTTCAACAAAAAATGTAGGCAAAACCGATATTGTGGTCTGTAATTTTCATTATTTTCCACTGCAATCACACCAACCCCCAGAAGTTCTTACGATCTTGACATTAAATTTCTAAAATTCAATACCGTTTCCTTCTATTCTTTCCAATCAAACTATTCATTATAGTGAATTAGATTCGAATCTAAACTATTTAGGAATAAATTTCTAATTTTCTGTAAGTAAAGATGTTTGAGAAATAAAAAGCAAAGATATCACTTGGTTTGCGAGGATTTATTTGATTTAAAAACAAAACGATTTCAAAATATTTTAGTCTTCAAAAAATTTGGCTTTATAAAATAAGAAAACATTGAAAATAAAATAGTTTTCAAAACGTATTGTTGAGAACAGTTGTGCAAAACATAAGTAGACTGCTCTATTCCAATAAATTAGAATAGAATGTTGGCGTTGTAATTCAAACATATGCATTTTGAAGTGCAAAAACTATGAGGGGGTGGGGGAATCTTATTCAGGCATTTTCTCAATGGGGCCTGATTTCTCAATGGGGCCCGACTTCTCAATTGGGCCTGACTTCTCGGTTGGGCCTGGTTTGTCAAATAGGGCTGGTTTCTCGGTTGGGCCTGATTTCTGGTGAAAACTTCTTCTCCTGATAATTAGGTCGCCAAACCTTCGGAGCAATGCTTTCTTCTTCCTGAGTCTTCTTTTCTACCCTCAAATAAGTGTTGCCCCTTCAGATCAAACTCCTCCGGACCGATCATTGATTTCCATCTTCAGAAAGGAAGAAGACATTTTCCGGTGATGGCTCATGCCCAAAGTCGGCGACTCTGTATCAAATATGGAGCCCTTCAAGGCCTCCTCGATCAAGAACTCATCATCTTCATCCTTGGTCTTGATCGGCATTCTCAGTTCTTCAAGATCAAAGCTAAATGTCTTCCTCGATCTAGGAGGCTGTTTCGACGGTTTGATTTCCGCCACCTCCTTATCCTCTACTTTCATCTTCGCTGCCGGTTTATGGAGCTTAATCTCTGCAATTTCCTTGTCCTCTGTTTTCACCTTAACCGGTGGTTTATGGGTCTTAACCTCGGAAAGTTCCTTATCTTCTGCTTTCACCTTGGCTGTTGATTTATGAGTCGTCGTCACCTCCGCCGCCTCCGGCACCTCCTTATATTCTGTTTTGCCTTGTTTTGCCGAGGCTGTAGACAGCAAATACTTCAGTTCTTTGATGTTCTCTGTAGCTGCAGCTTCGTTGATCCTGAGGCGTTCGTTTTCTCGGATGAAGAAATCCAAAGCATCATCTTTTTCGGCGTGGGAATCTTTGAGCCGGGAATTCTCCCCCCTGGCAATTCCGGCAGCTTCTTTGGCGACATTAGATTCGTTAATGGCCTGTTTGAGGATATCCCGAAGCTTGTGATTCTCTTCCCGTGATGCCTTTTTCATGTCTTCAGCAGCTTTCATGGATTCCGTCAATCTTGTGTTCTCCTGTTGCAAGGCCGTCTTTTCCTTCTCCGCCTCTCTCATGCAATTGATGAATTCAATTTCCTTCAAATTCCAGGCCTGAAGCGATTCCTCTGCTTCCGAATTCAGTCTTTTTATGGTGTTCTTATAGCGTTCAATTTCTTTCCTTGATTCATCTAAGAATGCTTGATTCTTGCCCTCCGTGCTCTTCCGCGTCTGCTTCAATTGCTCACTCTCTGCTTTTGTTCTCTCCAGGTCTTCCCGTGTTGAAATGAGCTTCTCCTTGGCTTGATTGGCCTCGCCTGCAACTTCTGTGAGGGCTAAAGCTAGATCATCCATGGCCTTCTTGTTGTTTTCTTCGGCCTCTAAAGCCAACTTCAGATCAGACTTCAGTGACGTAATTTCTTGAAGCAGGGCCTGAGCCTGTGATGAAGCAAGCTGTTCATTCTTTCTGGCTTGACCCAGATTCTCTTTCGCCTGATGAAGCTCATACCTGAGACTCTGTAATTCTTCTTTCCCGGGATGGGTATTCTCGACGCGGCTGCTGGAAGATAAATCGATATTCTTACTACTTTTTCCTCCATATGAACCTTCCAAGATCTTTACCTTCTCTTGAAGAGAAGCGATTTCGAGCTTGGATTCTTCAAGCAACATTTTGGTCTGCTCAAGCTGCTTTGTTTGGGAGACCAGAGAATCAAACACTTTGGTTTCCGACTCCTTTTTTCTCTCAATCTCTCCCTCCAGTTCCCGAATTCTAGCCTTACAGTCAGAGAGTGAATCGACAACGAGATTCTCGGAAATTTTGGCAATATTAAGCTCCTTCTTCATCTTATCAATTGTAGCATCTCTTTCTGCCAATTTGACTTTTACTAAGAGTCCAAGTCCCAAGATCTGACAGACTTGTTTTACACACCTGAGTTGCATCGGAACGATCAAACCCGAGCTCTGTATACAGCTCTCCTGAACGCTTAGAGGACAATGCTTCGCTTAGCCTCATGTTAGCTTCCTGGGCCACTCTCTTCATCTCTCTCAGTTCGTCCACTGCTCGATCTCTTTCTTCCTCTGCCTCATACAGTTGTTCCTGACTCCTCCTCAGCTCCTCATGAATGTTACCCATTTGTCGCTGCATTTCTCAGATTTCAGATACCTAAAATTACACCACAAACACCATTTACGAAAATGTGTTCATCTTTCAAATCCATATCATATCAAACCAATCCATTTTCACAAACTCTGGCTCACATTTAACTCAGACGACTGGTTGGTGCCATAAATTACATAAAACCCATCATCATATAGAAAAAAAAAAAAAAAATCAAGCAAATCAAATTAAAAATCAAAGCAGAAGTCATCAAACCGGTGATCATACCTCGGCTAAATATCGTGCTACAGAGACTCTATTTCAATGGGACCTCTACATGCGGAGCTGGCTTCAGAAAGAACCCATGGAAATTCTTTCGAAAGGTCCAGAAGAAAACGTCGACCTACAGACCACAAATATTCCAAACATCAAAACCGAAGCAACAAAATCATCGAAAAAGAAAAGAAAAGACTTGAAAAGAAAACAGAACCCACCAAAGCTAAAACCAGAGAAACATGAATCAAATGAGAAAGCAACCAAACCGGTGATTGGAAAAGCATGGATTGTTTATATACATGGAGAAAAGAGAGAACAAACAGGTTACCTGGGTTTCAAAAGGAAACTTATTTGGATTTGTGATACTGTGCATATGTATCTTCTATATTTAGGAAATCAGACAAACATAGGATCGAGAACAGCGGAAAACATTAAAAAACTTCGGGCAGAAAATAGTGTGCATGGAGAGAAAGGTGCTAAAATTCCTAAGTTGACGGGTCGGTCTTCTTGTCATCCTTTGTTTTGACGTAATCGGAAATGCGAGAGAAAGAGAATATTTTGGTTGTTATTTGCCTGATGACAACCGCCAAAACCGACCAATGGGGCTCACTCTCACCTTTTTTTTTTTATTCATTTGGTCTCTTGCTCTCCGCCGGCAGCTGGGCCTTGACAATGGGCTCTGCCTGTGGTGTTGGGCCTTAGAAATTATTTTTACCCTTTTGGAAAAGACAAGAGCTGAGGAGAGATTCTGGCCCAAACAAAAATGGAAACACTGAATTTACCAAAATAGGTAATAAATTAAAAAAAAGGAAAAAAATAAAAAATATATATAAAGGTTGCAGGTTGTTTTTATTATGAAAGAGATTTGATTATTATTGAGAGAATGATAAGTATATAAATATGCTACCTGCGGTAAAAAGGTAAAAGATTGAGACAATGAAAGAAACTTAAATATACTCTAATATGCCCCTCAAGATTTACGCTACAGACAACACCAATCTCATAAGGAAAGCAGGCGACCGAGAGAGGGATTGGGTGAGAAATATCAAATGTTGGTCACTGCAGGAGACATGAGCAGCCGCAGCCTTAGACGATCGACTGCGCCATGAATAAAGGAGAATCAATCGTTAGCAAGCCATGCGAGAATGAAAAACATGATTAATGTAGATAAGTACCAAGGCCGCCTCGAGAATGAGGCAAGGACTCCGCACTGACAAGATAGTCACAAAGAACGATTTCACCTATCATCAGCCTGCGCAATAGTGACAATGACACGATACTCGACCTTAGTGGAAGATTGAGCAACAGTACATTGCTTTGTAGAACTCCAAGAGATTGGATTAGCACCAAGGAATATGAGAAAAGCACTTGTGGAGGTACGATCATCTGGGTTACCAGTCTAGTCCGCATCAGAGAAATAATGCAATGTTTGAGGAGTGTCTGCAAGAAGCCGGATACCAAAGGATCTCGTGCCATTAAGATAACGAAGTAGACATTTGACTGATCCCCAATGGTGTTCAAATGGTGCATGCATGAAATGAGAGAGTTTGTTAATGACAAAGGAAATATCCGGCCGAGTCATCTAGAGATATTAGAGCCATCGAATACTGACGCAGATATGGCGGCACTGACCGCCAATACCATCATTATCAATCCACTTTAAGTTGTAACGCCCTGAAAATACCATAACGCTTTATAATATGTTTAGGGTATAAAATAAATTAAATTGTATTTGTCCGAAGATTTAAATTCAAGTTAAAACGAAAAATGATAAAACCCGAAATTATACAAGGGACAAGGTTAATTTGCAAAATGTCAAATTAAGGACCCAAGGGTCATAAACGGCATGATATGCCAAAACAAAATTTACGAAATGGAAGTGGAAATAAAGCCCTAAAATGCAAAAATTGTGAAAAATAAGAATTAATGTGTAAGCCAAACATGACCTTATGAAGGTTTAGAGTGTTAATACCAAATTGGTCTTTAGAATGAGAGAGTCTCTCATTTAGGCATTTACGTTTTGGAAAAGGTAGGGCAAATCCAGTTGAGAAAAAAGGGAGATGAGTGGGTGATTTTGCTCCATGAAATTAGGAGTTTAAGTGATCAAGAAGAAGGAAGAAGAAATAAGAGATTTAAGGTAAGAGACTAACCCTAACTTTCCTTAATGTTGTGTTTAGGTTTAGAAAGAACCCTAAGTTGGTATAAAAATGATGTTGATTGGTTTATTTCAGTTTTGGGTTTGCTCTAAGTTGTTATATGGGTTGTTTGATTTATTGCTGGCGAATTCAGATAAATAAACGCAAGCTTTATGCTGTCGTAAATTTTCTAAAACCCATGTTTTTGTTTTGGCCATAACTTGGTCATCACTCCTCCAAATTGAGTGATTCAAATTTCTGGGTAAACTAGACTTCTAGCAAACCAAATCTCCCTGAAATAAGTGTATCCAAATTTTGACCCCATTAGACTCATAAATTCGTCAATGTGAAGCTCTATTTTCAGTCAATTCGGTCTGCTCGACATGCGCTGCATTTCAAACAATTTTGGTATTTAGGAAATAAGCTGAGTTTCATTCATCCAAATTAAGTGATTCAAATTTTTAGGTAAACTAGACTTCTAGGATAACAAATCTCCCTAAAATAAGTGTATTCAAATTTGGACCCCATTGGACCCAGAAAAATGCGTCAAAGTGAGGTTATGTTTTCAAGTCAATTTTGGTTCAATTCTGATACAGTTTTGGTGTTTCGGAATAGTTTTGGTATTTAGGCCATAAGTTGAGTTTCATTCATCCAAATTGAGTGATTCAAATACATGGATAAACTAGACTTCTAGGAGAACAAATTTCCCTGAAATAAGTGTATTCAAATTTGGAACCTATTAGACCCAGAAATTCGTCTAAAGGGAGCTCTTTTTTTGGGCAAATTCTGGTTATGTGTTGAAAATAGAATAATCCCGGATGTTTAGGACATATATGGAGTTTCCTGTGTCTGATGATTCCACTTTAAATAAATGATTTATAGAGGAACAATGGATTTAAGGAAGTTGCAAAATATGCCTCATTTGTTTTAAAATTTTTATAAGTGAAGGTGTATTTTGTAGAAAACAAACCTAAATAAGCCAATCGATATCGTTTCTAATTAAGTATGGGATTAGGGTTGCGATTTGGTGAAAACCCGACTTGAAGTTGAGATTCCAAGGATAGGAATCAAGTGCGACTTAATCTTTTGTTTGCTCTCTATTATTCTCTTCTTATTTCAAGTATCAAAATTGTTTGCGTAATTATTAGAATGATTTTCAATAAAACTGCATATTTATTTATTTTAAGTGATTTGAGAAATTTTATTGAGAAATGATTACCATGAAAAAATTGCATGAGTATTGAAATGTGCTATTTGAGTATAAATGTATATACCCTATTGTAAATTTCTATGACTGATTTTTAATGCCCTTAATAGAATGTTATACGTCATATTTGAATTAAGAATAGATTGGTATACCAATAAAGGTCAAACTAGCAGTACTATGAAAGAATGTAATGTAGTATCACTTCGATCCGTAACCTAGCGGGACAGTATCGGTAGTGTTCACAAAATGATTTTTTTATAATCAACAAGAGTCTAACGAAACTCGCACTATGTTATAAAACCTTTTATATCGGCCTTCGCCCCAATGGGGATCAAGTGCCGGGTGATTCCGTTATCCTACGCACCGAAAACATTGGCTAAATTCGTTTAAGGACAAAATGATAAGAATATTTGTGAAATGCATGATTTGAGTTTTGAATGAATTATTGCATATGAAAGTGCATATTTGGAATGATCAATGAATTGTATATGAAATGAATATATATGCGTATTGTATTGCATTGATCATTCAATAAGGTTCAAAAGCGTTGTTTTAGAAAAGTCGCATGATTTGTGTTAAAATAAAATGAATAGATAACTATATAGAACCACTAAGCATGAAAATGCTTAGCGCGTTGTTTTTATCATCACGCAGTTACCGAGTGAACATGTTCAAAAGCAAAGACCATGCAACTGCAGAGTCATCGTCAAAAGCCGCACTGAGTAAAAGTAAAGCTCCAACCATGCATACATGAAACCCCATGATTAATTTTTGATATTTTTTGTATTAAAACTATGTTGTGAAAATTGAACTCTGATAAATGTTTGTAAATGTTTTTAATATTTAAAACGACTTATAATGCCGTAATGTATAAAGGTGGGAATTGGAGCAAATGGGCATATAATGCCATATTGAATGAAAATGTGTATTGAAAACAAAATGATGGGGCCCCTTTAAGTTAACATGATATATACGTATATATTTTCATAAGGATAATTATCCTTTGCAAATGAGTATTTGAAATGTGTTTTATCAGAGAAATGAATTGTATTAGATTCGTGAAAAGAGAGGACTCGAATCCAAGCCAGACTCCAAGCTGTCACCGGGGCGCGAGCTCCTAACAAGTGCAACCATGACAAGTGGTGTGAGACAGTTCGCGTAACGCTCAAAAATACCCAGAATTTTATAATAAAAATTATATATTCTGTGATAATTGAACCAACTTTGGTATTTTTCTAGGAATTTTAGATGAATATTGATTAAACATATTACGCTAAATGAGAAATTTATTGAATTTAAAATAAACCCAAGTGAAAAGTAGAAAATATGAAATTGTAAAATGGGACTCAAGTGGCACCAGCCAAGTTTATATGGCTAAGTGAAATTAAGAGATATAAATGAGCAAGGGGAAAATAATAGGATACTTAAATGAGGAATAATAGAGAAATTGAGGGACCTAAATATAAAAAGAAATAAAGAAAAAGAAGAAAAAAAATCAAGGAAAGGGCATGTGGCATGTAAGAAAGAGCGAGGAAGTTTCCTCCTTTTTAAATTAAGGGGCGATCCATAAGAAAGGAAAAGTGGAAAAGAAGAGGAGAAGAGTAGGCGTGGCAGCTATACAGGTTATAAGAAAGAAAGGAAAAGAAGATCGCAGTATGTAAACTATGTGTGTATAACTTGTTAAGTCTGCATAAAGACGACATTTTTGTACAATAGTACGGGTTTGTCTAGTTTTCGGGGTATGTAAAGTATAGATACATGGCTCGAACCTTTCTATCTGCGGTATGGTTTAAGGCTTGGAAACTCCCAAACTCATTTCTGGTTAGGGTTGAGTTGAGAAGAGCTCTAAGGCTCCTATAGATGTTTTTTGGGAAAGGTCTGGTTGCAATTTGAACAAAGAAAATTTCCCTATTTTTGATCCTACGCATTAGCCAGACCTTAGAACTGATTTTTGGATAAGAAATAAATGGAATTTGACAATGAGTCCTTCTGGTAAATTGTAGCCACATCAATGAACTTGATGTTAGGATTTTGAATTTCTCAATTCGGACCTCTTTAGCCTAAGTTATGGCCCTTTTTTCCTAGACAGCAGCTCTCGCCAATGCACTGGCCCAGCACCTCGCCAATGACCACTCTCGGCCGTTGCACCTGGCTAAGTCGTCGCCGGCTAAGTCGTCAGCTCGATCGGGTTTGACTACGTGTGACCTCCAACCTATACACATAACTTCTTCGGGTCCGACTGCTTTAGGGTGTTCTCGACTCTATGGAAAGCCCATTGAGTCAAGAAGCCATTAATATGCCTGTAGAGGACAATAGGTGAGCTCAAACAGGTCATCTGAGCTCGGACAGGTCAGGACACCTCGTCCAAGTCAGGTCAGCTTTGCTGAGTTTGATTTCGCGTGACCTCCAACTTCGGAAGGTCATAACTTCTTCGTCCGAACTCCGTTTCGGGTGTTCTTGGACTCTATGGAAATCTCATTGAGTCAAGGTTCCATTCATGTACATGTGGAGGACATTGGGTGTCAGGCAGAGCTCTGACAGGTCAGGACACCTCGGTCAAGTCGCCGCCTTTACTGGTTTGATTACAGGACCCTTAAACTTCTAAGGTCAGCAACTTCTTCGTCCGAAATCCTTTTCAGGTGTTCTTAGACTCTATGGAAAGCCCATTGAGTCAAGAATACATCTATATATAGCTTGTTGAAATTGAAACTCAAATTAAACTCCAAAAAAATCAATCCTAACCAAAACCACTAGCACACACGAATAATATTGTTCTTTAATGGTTTTGGAATAGGGGCTGACGAGGAGGAAAAGCCAAACTAGATTGAGAGTCCGAGGATTGGAATCAAATTGCAAAGCTTTTTGGGTTTGTTCTACCGACTTCTATTCCTTGTTTCAAGTTTTTGCATGTTTGTTCTCTGACTCTATTCTTGTTTCTAGTGTTTTGGTAGTTTACCAAATAAATCTGAAATGAGTATATGAAATGAACATATCTTTGAAATGATATTAAGAAAGTGAATATGCAATTGAAATGTGATATTTGAAATGTTTGGAAATCGAATGAATATGAATGATAAATCGAATTGTAAACGAATCGGTCATTTCTTGACATCTTGAATGGAATCGATATACCGAATGAACCGCCTGGTGGGATGCACTAATCGACATCCGTCACTAAGGCACCCAAATTCGGGTCTAATGTCCCACTTCGCGGATGTACCAATTCCAAGATCCGTCATGATGGCGTATGGCATTTAAGTGATACCACATGTCGGGGTGCACCAAACGACATCCGTCATGATGGGAGACCAACTTGTTAAATGTGTAAGCACATTACCAAATGATGATAAGGACGGGATTCATCAAACGGAATTCGTCAGAAATGTGATTTGAATAGTTAAAGGGAAATAACCAACATTGACGAGTATAAATGGGATTTTATGTATACGCTTAAATCTCATAAATTGTATTGTGAATTGAATTGTTGCATTGAAATTGCATGTTGTGATATAATAGATGATTATAAAATGAAAGCATGCGAAAATGAATAGTATGAGTATATGCAGATATAATAGGCATAGTTTAATATTAAATGCATGTCAAGTTAAATTGAATATTGGAATATAACTGTATAGAACCACTAAACATGAAAATGCTTAGCATGTAGTTTTATCTATGCGCAGGTTTCGAGTAGACAGGAAGCAAGACAAGATCGTGAAGCGCAGAGTCATAGAGCAAGTTGCAACGTATAAGTATATACCCCGCCATATGCATATCATTTCCTTTTTAACATGGGATATTTTGTGAACAAAATAGTTGAACTCTGAATTAATGTTTTGTTTTGTATATCATTTTAAAAAGGCATAGAATGCCTTCATTGTAACACCCCAAAATATACCCTAGTCGTTTTCAACGACAGGATATTTTGTGGAAGAACAATTTTCTGTAATTTAAATGCAAAACATGGAAATTGAGAAACCCGGAAATTGTATAAGGCATAAGGACAAAATTGTAATTTGTCAAAAATGGGCATAAAATTCATGAGTGGATAAGATTAGAGGCCAAAGTGGAAATAACATAAAGTATAGTGCAATTAATGGAATGAGGGAGGACTAAAAGGAAAATAAAATAAAGTTGAATTATAAAGGCTGTAGGAGACAAAATAACTTTATTTTTGTCTCCAAACAAGAGAGAGCTACACTTTAGTCGGGAGGAAGAGGAAGAAGCAAAGCAAGAGGAAGGAGGAGCAAGCAAAGGTATGGAATTCATGGAAATTCTAAAGTCTTGTATGGATTCTAGTATGATTTTGTACAAAACTACTGGGTATGGGATTGCCAAAGGTTTTTGAATATTAGCTCTGTCCCTTTCAGGTTTTGTTAGGAATACATCCTAACTCTAGATTTATGGGAAGGTTGAAAATCCCCAGTTGATATCAATTAGATATGAATCCTTCATAATTGTATGGTTTTCAGAAGTTTGGTACTTCTTGTATGAATCTCGATTCTTCGCTAATTAAAAGTGTTTCAGGGAGCTTGCTCGAGGGATCCACGTTAGTTTTCTACGGGCGATAATAGAAGAGAATTATGGAAGAAAAGTAAATGAAAAATGGTGAATTCGGCCATTTCTGGGTAGAATCGCACCTAAGATCGAGATTAAAATGTGGGTGGTACCCTGCATTCATCAAGTGCAGAGGAAAAATGGTACCGGTACCATCCAAAGTGGTACCGATACCACTCTCCAGAACCGATTTGGTACCGGTACCAAACAGAGTGGTACCGATACCACTAGTTCCTGTAACCCCGGTTTTTTGTATTTTTGCATAGTTAAGCTATAATTCACATACCGGGAGTATAGATAAGGAAGAAATTAAGTGAAAAATGTATCGTACCTCGCCACCTCGGCGAAGCGTTCGATGGGGGCAAAGTTCATGCCCCAATAATAAGATAGGATGTTTCAAAATACATATAATCCTAGGAATGCCTAAGACCAAGTATTACTAAATGACAAGACTTCCTACGCGGCGTGCGCATCGCTCGATCGCCATTTCAAGACTCGCCTACGACACTCATGTGGCGCACACGCTCGACCTGCGCTTCGCACTTACCAGTGCTACCGACACTCTATTACGCGGGCGTGCATGTTCGACGGCTCGACACCCCCGCCAGTGCCACTTCAAGACTTCCGCTACGCCGGTAGACACGCCTGACGGCGGTTTCATGACTCCGCTGCTAAGGCACTTCCGCTACGCACGCAGCACTGCTCCGATCGCGTCAGACTCGCTTATCAAGTACGACACTCTGTTACGTGCGTACACGCTCGACCGCTACTTCAAGACTCCCGTCAGGCTACTCTACACTTTAGTACCGCACAAGATCTTCGAGTACTTATCGTGCTGTGTCTTACTCATTTATTATTACTAGTCTAGGTATTCTCATAGTTATATGATAATAACCTGAATGAGGAATACAAGTAAACAAATGTGTATCGTTCTTATCTGTAGTACCTACGGGTACTTCTGAATAAGAATAAGCTCTGTAACTCCTACGGGAGATCTGAACAAGCATAAAGTTGCTATAAGTACAAGTATGAGTCATATGGGAGATCCGACAAGCATAAGTCTCAAGAAGCATAAGTAATTGTATAAGTTCCTATATGAATGCATACAATTCGAGACCGTTATTGCTATACGCCTTTACTATAATCGGTATATGCATATTACCTATGTTTCCCACTCAAGCGCAGCTTAACGAAGCTTCAACTGCAGTACAGAAGAAGGAGACAAAGGATCTTCCGCATTTCGCCGCCATACTAGTGTGGGTTCATCATCGTAGGGCTCTTGCATTTGATTGGGTAAATGTAAATATGAGCAGTTTTTGTATATGTAAATGGGACTCAGGATCGATGTATGACATCGTAAACACCACTACTGGGTGGTAGTTTTATTTTGGCTTTTGTGGTATATGATATGTTGATATGCTTATAAGATTTGGCCATACCAACGCCCGATAAAGCAGTAAAGAGTCTCGCCTCCGCCACATTCGGGTTGACATTCATTGTAATTGTAATTTGTGAAATGTAAATGTTTATGGGCCTCCCATTTGAAAATGCTTTCACGTAATTGAAAACCTTAAAATGAAATGACATAAATAAATGTTTTGATAAGATAAATGAAAACGTCGGAGTAAATCGGTTTCTATCCGACCGCCGGCCGAACAGTGGATTCAGGCCGCGACACTTTTTAAAAAAAAAAGAAAACTTAATAAAATAAAATAAAGAATTAAACTAAGGCCCCCTGGTTTCTTCGATTAAGATTTGCCAACTGGTCTGCCGAGTCAGCTCTGGGGTCGCATTACTTTGGAGCCGAGCATGTTATGTTTGCTCAGAGGATCAATGGCATACTTTTGCTAAGATAGGAGAAGGTCCGAGGAGGTAGCCAGAACCTCAACTCCACAGAAGTAAGACAATGGCTAAAGATCCTTGGTGGAGAATGTAGAGTCAAGTTGTCAAATAATAGTGTCAACAAATGAGGGGTCACTACCTGTAATAATCAGATCATCAACATAGACCATGAAGTAGATAAGTGCAATGTCGCGGGAATAGACAAAGAGAGACGAGTTTTCACGGGATGAAACAAAGCTTAGAGAGAGCAAGAAAGTGCGTAGCTTTTGGTACCATGCTCAGGGAGCTTGTTTGAGCCCATAAACAGTCTTGTGTAAACGACAGACATGATGTGGATACTCAGCGTTGCGTACCCTGCGGCTACGCCAAATAGACCTCCTCGATGAGATGCTCGTTGAGAAATGCGTTATTAACATCAAGTGGCGAAGGCCCCATTGGCGATGGAGTGCAATGTTGAGCATAGTACGAATGATGATGGGATTGATCACGAGCCTGAAAGTCTCGTGAAAATCAATACCGGGCTGTTGGTGAAAGCCTTTAGTAACAAGCCGAGCTTTATACAAAGCAATAGAGCCATCGAGATTTTGTTTGATGCGAAAAACTCATTTGTTGCCCACTATGTTTTGCCCTGGGCTCGGGGGATCGAGAGACCAAGTGTCATTCCGGATGAGAGCATTACACTGCATGGCCTAAACCCACTTTAGATCTTGGAGAGCTCAGGCGATAGGGCAGGGTTCAGAGATAGGTGGAAAGATGGTGGTAAGGCCATATCTCGGGTTGGGTTTGATGATGAGACTTTTAGATCGGGTTTGCATCGGGATGAAGGTTTAATGAGGAATGAGGGATGGGTAAAGGGTCGGGAGTATGGCTGGGTGAGGAGGGGAGGTGCGGCTGTGCTTGGCAGAGAGGCGTTTGATGGAAATGTGTAAAAGCCGAGGTTGGGCGTACGGAGTTGGCGGGGTCGAGGCGGGGTGATTGGGAGCTACTCGAGAGGCCTGTTGAACTCGGGGCATGCTGGTTGACGGGAGGTCGAGCTAGGTGATGGGAGTACCGAGAGGTCACGGTGAGCTCGGCGTCTTTGGAAGGTGGCTGAGGTGAGCGAAGCGAGGCTTGAGTCAATGTCTATTCTGGGAATGCGGGGGTGAGGGAAGAGCAGGAAAACATTTTCATCTTGACCTTGATGGGACATAGAGATTTTTAGAGTGGGAATTGAAAGCGGAGGCACTACGAGGTTAGGGGTAGCCGAGAAAGACACACGGACTAGATTTAGGGTCGAGTTTGTGGGAAGAGTGGGGACATAGCAGTTGACATAAACAGCGAAGACACGGAGTTTGGATGGGTCGAAGCGAAAGTATTGAAATAACTTTTCAACGAGACAAGAGAGAGACCAACTTTGGGCATTCAAATGATCAAATAAACAGTCGTAGCAAAAGCGTATGGCCAAAGGTTAGAGGAATAGAGGCCTAATGCAAGAGAGTGAGACCCATTTCGACAATATGCCTATGTCGTTGTTAAGAATACTCATTATGTTTAGGAGTATGGGGAGGTGTAGTGAGATGAGTTATACCATTGGCCGTAAGGAATGACCGAAGAGTTAGGAATTCACCCCCATTATCGATGTAAAGTGTTTTAATGGTGGTGGTGAAATAATTTTCAACAAGTTGCTTGAAGCAACAAAGGTTGAATGAACATCGATTTCTGGCGTAATGGATAAAACCACCTTATACTTTTTGTAGAAATGGTCAAACAAGAAATAACGTAATGAAAACCATCATAAGAGGCTTGAATTTAGTCCACACATCCAAAAAAATACGACATCAAGTGGAAGAGGTGATGTTTGATTTATACTTGTGGCTTTTTTATTATCTGAGAACTACAAGAGAAGAACATAATATTATGACAGGAAAATAAATGGCTTACTAAGAAATTTTCAAAAAATTGGCGAGGCGGATGGCCAGGGTCGTACACCACCTAGAAGATAAACAGGGAGGATCGGGTGAGGATGAGACTGGGGCTAAAGGCGGAAGGGCTACTGTTGCCGCGAACCCGGGGTGAGTTTGACGATCCTGTACCTGAAAGAAAGAGTCAAAGAATATGACATTAATAGGGTTATCAACACAAAGAGCCAAGATCGAAATAAGATTCTTAGACATGGCAAGCACATGTAGGACATTAGAAAAAAATAAAGGTGTGGGAAGAGAGGTAAGGGAGAAGGAGCCAAAGTTAGCAATCAAGAAATCTGAGCCATCACCAATAATCACACTATTAGAGGCGGTGTATAGCGCATGAAGGGCCAGGGTAGCAAGATCGTGGATCGCATGGTGAGGCGCGATCAACAACCGATCGAAGGTACGGGGAGTGGAGGGGATGGATTGTGAGTGTGGGCATAGGTCTCGATGAAGGTGGTCGCGACGATTCAGAGTGGTTGGAAGAGAGCTAAGTGCCTAGGTAGGTAGATGGTGCATTCTTGGCGGAGTGCTAATTATACCTGGTGACGGTGCCCAAGGTAGTGACTATGCTCGGCGTGGCGATTGGAATCGGTCTTCGTGGAACGGGAGGAGCATGCTTTCGAGAGATGCGTATTCGAATAGGTTAGTAGAGAAAGTCGAGCAAATTATTAGGGGACATCAGTAGGGATGGCATCGGATCGGATTTGGATCAGTTTTTCAGATCATATCCGATCTAATAAAAATAATATATCCATATCCATCCATATACTACGAGATAAAAAAATCTAAATCCATATCTATCCATGATTTGAGATATTCTCCCACGGATATCGGATTTATCAATGCGACAATGGGCATATTTCTTAACCTATGACACTAGTTATAACTTCATGATTATAATTTAGGAATATAAACTAAAGTCTAAGTTTAATAAAACATCACAAATCAACTACTTGTAGTATTCCGGCAAATGAGAATTTTCTAGAACTAGTATAGTGGTTCATACAAAAATATAGGTAAAATTGAAAATGAGGCAATTGAATTTTAAAATTGAAAACTTGAGGAAGGAAAAGAATGAGAGAGAAAATAAAAATAAAAATAAAACAAACGAAATAAAAGAAATAATGTAGAAATCGAGTCATGAATCGAATCGATCCACTTTTAATGGGTGTAACTTAGAGGAAAATCATACCTCATGCTAAAAAGAATATATCTCAACATTTTATGTCAAAGTTAATTTCATGATGTCTAGAATCCACGGAAAAAATCAATGAGACATTCTAAAGTCGTTTAATAATTTATTTTAAACAAAACATATACGTGTGTGAATTAGGTAAAGCAAAGGACATTCCAAAACTTTGATTTGTTTCACATCTACAATTTGCTTTACAAGTAATAATTAAAAAAATCTAGAATGGTATAAAATTATTGGAAATTAAAAAAAAAATTATTAAACAATTCGAATCAAATTTTTAGTCTAGAAATACATTAAATATGGATAAGTTGAAAATAAAGAATTCTGAAAAATCATTTACTTTACATGGCTCAGATGGCTGTATCACAACTACAATTTACTTTACAAAAACCAGTCTCTTTCCCTTTTCTTTATTTTTTTTTATTTGGTTTAATTCAGAACCATCATTACACCATTTTACAAAATAAAATTATTATCTGGCTGTAAATATTTCTTACACCAATCACAATTAATATTTTATTCTACAAACAACAAGCTACAACATTCTCCATAGGAATTTTACTTGCATAATTATTATTAATATTATTATTTTAATTCCACTCATGGAACCGGCACTAAACTTAATACCGACACCTGAAAGCATGATGAATCTCTAACATTTAAAGTCTAGTATGATGAATCTCAACATTTAAGCACAAGCATGATGAATCGATCTCAATATTAGAACATGATATATGTATTTTAGATTGGTAATGTTCGACAATGCAACACAATATTATATTACAATGGTTCTGTAATTAAGCTACTCTGATCTAAAATAAAAGAAAAGCGAGAATACCAATCCCACTAACTTTGTCGAATGTTATGAAGGAATAGATCTAGATTCTTTGTCTTTGGCGTGATGCAGCTGAAGCTTGTTTTGAGATTTCACGAAACGGTGAGAATGAGTGTTTTCTTTTATAAATCAATGGTTTTTTCAGATATGCAAATTGGTGCCTTTATACTTAGCTTTCGACAACTTCAAAGTATAGACTCATTTTCTATCAAACGCATGCTATCTTCCATAAAGGCCCCTCTCCGTCTCTTCCTTCTTTCTTCCTCCTTTCCTCACTTTATATTAGATTAAGATTTATACTTAATGATATTAGAGTTAGGAGTTAGTGATGTTTGATTAGGACTTTAAGTGTTAAATTAAAATTTGCAATATTAGGAATTAAAATTTGTGGTGTTACATTAGGTTAGGATTTAGGGACTAAAAATCCAAGCGAGGCCCAGAAGATCGCCGGTAGACTTTCCTCTGCTTTCGAGAAATTGTCGACTAAATGCCACCGCGAGAAGCCGAGATAGGCAGGTCATTAAAGAGTTTAAAGTCACTTAGTTTCCATTCTTATACAATGGGAGGGCTTCTTACATTATCAAGGTATCAGGTGATTCCAAGAATGGCGAGCTTCGAACATCTTGGAAGAGAGATATGTCAGTCCTTATTTGGGAAGGATGAGGCGTGGATCGGTATGATGTATGAGGCTTATCAACAAATTAGAATTTGTGGTGTTATAAGTTTTAGAATTTCTTGTGTTAAGTTAGGGTTTACATGTTAGTATGTTGCGTTAGGATTTACAAATTACAAATGGACCCAGTTTATAATTTATAATGTTATTGTTAGGTTTGGGGTTTACATTATTATATTTTTAGTATTCATTTCTTTTACTAATTGGGATTTTAAAAAAAATAGGCAATTAAATATTTGAATTAGTAATGTGAGATCATATCATATTATATAGTGTTATACAAATTACACTTAATTCAAATATTGTATCGGATATTATAACATTCAAAATATTGAACTCAAATATTACACACGTTTAGGGTCGAGGATATGATACGGGTTTCGGATCGGATATGCCTAAATCCATATCCAATCCATATCCATTCAAAAAAATCGGATTTTATCCATATCCATATCCATTATCCAGATCCAGCAGTTTTCTCTTGTTTGACCGGCTCGGATCGGTCGAATCGCCCGGATCACAGACGCGTTGCCATCTACAGACATCGGGTGATGTCGGGGGTACATGGGATGGAGTTGGGGTTCACATTTGCGCCCACGGTTCGATTAGCGATGGGGCGAGGAACGAGGCAAAGTAACCATGCTTAATCGATCGGAATGAGTAGAAGGCGGAGCTGAGGAACCGAATATCTAAGTTGGGCCTCGTAATTTAGGAGGTGCTCGAATAATTCCTAGAACGTAACTGGAGCCTCCCGAACTTGGAGAGCATGAGATAAATTCGAGTAGGCCAGGTCAAGTTCGTTCAAGACACGGACAAAGAGCTCATCAAAGTCAACAGTGACATTTATGAGAGCAAGAGAGCCAATGTTGTGTTTGACATCTTGCATGTGATACATGTGGATTCGAGTACCTTGCTAGAGTTGTTAAGATTGGAGTGGGCCAGTGATCCGTCCACGAGAGGGAGAGGCATATGTCTTCTCGAGGGTAGTCCACACAACTCGAGATGTGGTGGAGGTGGAGAGAAATTGCATGAGCGTGGAAGAGACGAACCCGATAATTACATTAAGAAGTAATTGATCTTGTCAAAGACAGAGAGTATAATCTAGATTTAGGAGAAGCTGACATCGAATAAGTTATCATCGTGGGAGGACATGGCTTTAATAATCAACAAACCAGTAAGTCGTCTTGCAAATAAGAGATATATGAATTATGGCCCATACGAGTAATTCGTGATTGTGAGTTTGAGCGGTGCCTGAATACTAACGTTAAGAATGACTAAGTTCTAAGGTGGGTCAGTTCCAATCAGGACCATGGGGGTACGAGAGGGCACGACGACAATGGTGGAAGAAGAGACGTTAGCCCTTGGGGAGAATAAGTGCTAACGAAGAAGGTGGATCATGAGTAGTGACGGCTAGGATTTGTTGTTAAGCTTATGACTCTTATACCATATTATGAAAGAGACTTTATTATTATTAAGAGAGTTGAGGTATATAAATATACCAATACAAGCAAGGACAAAAAGATAAAAGAGTTGAGATAATAAAAGAAATTCTAAATATACTCTATTAGTTTTATTGCTATAGATTGTGGAGGATATTTTCCAATTTATATGCATATATGGCCTATTTTGATTTTATCACTCTTATGAAATAAGAAATGATATCATTGGTTGGTGGAGTGAGAACTTTGATGTGAAATACACAGGATTCTCTATTTGATCTTGTGTAAGCTGATTCTCAATTGTGGTAATTTTACATGTGTCATTGCTCCATTGGTTAAAAAAAAGACTAGTATGCTCCCGAAGAGTGCTTTTTGGTATCATGGCAAAACCCAGTTATGCCAAATGCTGTGTAACTGCGGAAAACAGCCCATGAATGGGTGAGAATCCAGCCAGTTTAGTGAAGCAATGGGGATGGAAATGAATCGATGTTAGAACAAGCAGTGACGAAAAACACCCAAATAAGATAAAACTCTTGAAATTGTTTAGTTCTGTCAAAGTGAATATGAGGAAAATAAAACAAATAGATTCCATGATACACAAATTTGCCTATGTATCGATTTATGTTCAATCATCACTGTTAACTGTAAAAAAAAAAACCACACTCGCGAGGTATTTCTTGAATTCTCTGTGATTGGATTCCAGCATGATTGCATCTCGCTAGTTGGCCCTTTTCTGTTTCCCCCTGAATGACTGTGCAGCCTTTTGAATACCAGTACAATGGGGAACCTTTTGGATTTAGCTGAATGCAAAATGGGGTTCCAAGTTCTTACAGATCAAGCTTTCTCTTCTTGACCTAAAACAAAGGCTTAATAGTTGCAATTCAACTGGACAATTCTGAAAAAACTTCTTCAATATCATTATCTGTTATCATTTGTAATCTGTATGACTCTAGTGAATTCTATGAATTTCTGGATAGAGTAAATCATCTCCTGAGAAAAAATGCACTTTATTCTCAATCTCCATCCAGCTATACGCAGGTTGCTTCTTAACTCCCTGTTCCTTCATCAAACCTCTCACTCTTGTAACTTCCCTCCACATGCCTGCAGCTGCATATATATTAGATAAGACAACATAAGCCCCTGAATTTTGGGGCTCCAATTCCATAATTTTCTTAGCTGCCAATTCACCTAACTTTACATTTAGATGAACATGGCAGGCTGAAAGAAGAAACGCTCATATCCAGAATCAACATAAAAGGTATCTTCATATGGTTATCTTGTAAAGGCCTTCTATCTCACCTGAGCCTCACAGACTCGTTTATTACTCATCAACTTAAAACAGAAGCATAGTGTTCGGAGCGCAGGGATGATTCTGTAAATTTCAACCATGGAATTAAACCAATTGAGACTCTCATGCACCTTTCCTGCATGATCACAAGCAGATAATAAGCTCAGAAATGTTATCCCGTCTGGTTCAACCCTAGTCAATCTCATCTCACTGAAGGAAGCAAGAGCTCTGTCAAAAAAGCCATGACGAGCAAATGCAGCAATCATGGCATTCCATGAAACAACATCCGGATGGTCAATGCATTGGAAAGCTAGCTCAGAATCAATGATGCTACCACATTTGCAGTACATGCTAATCAAAGCATTACATATGGATATATGTGATTCATAGCCACTCTTGAGAACAAGTACATGAGTTTTTCTTCCTTCTTGCAACAAAGCAAGACTAGAACATGCAGTAAGAACTGAAACAAGGGTTGTGTGATCTGGCTGCATACCCGTTTTAAGCATTTGCGAAAGTAACTTCAATGCTTCCTCACCACTACCATTTTGTGCATAACCTATAGAATATTAGTAATCCTTTAGCAAATCTCAAGGAATATATAATTGAGCTGCATACCCAGATTAAAACACTCAAAACACTTTAAGCACTTTAATACCTTAATTTTAGGGGATTGTTATAAACAAAGGGATGCAAACAAAAAAAAAAAAATTCCTTCTCTAAAATCCCCCTTTGGGGCAGTTATGTCATACTTACCTAGAATAAATATTCTACTCATATTCAATCAACTACAAGTTTAGACCTCAGGAATTATAAATTAAATAAAAATCATAATGGTACCAGTTTATGGCAAGCTTGATGGAAAAAAAATTCCTATTGTACAATTCTGGTTTCAATTGATTTTAGTCAATTCAAGGATTGACATGAAAAATAAAATAGTAAATAACTGCAAGGACTTAGATCAATATAAAAGCTAGGAGTGCATTTAACCAATTGATGGTCATCCGATCAGCAATTGCTTGGCACTTTTTAAAGAGGCTTAATAAAAGTTCAACCATTTTTTCACACTAGCCCTAGTATTAGAACCTTAGCCATTAGAGGGCACAACATGGGCATGTGTGGCAGCACCTTACACCCCCATGGCCCAAGGCA
Source organism: Tetrastigma voinierianum (assembly GCA_016808115.1). NCBI lineage: Eukaryota > Viridiplantae > Streptophyta > Magnoliopsida > Vitales > Vitaceae > Tetrastigma > Tetrastigma voinierianum. The sequence goes on along the minus strand of JAEQBH010007940.1, from coordinate 99,938 downwards.
TGGTAGTGGTCACATGTATAAACTCAAGCAACGTAATGTGGCTTTGAAAACTAACTCCAGGCAGTGTTGCAGCTTCCAAAGATGCACATAGGTAGGAACTTGGTTGAAGGCCGGGATTAGAGGAAAGGCTAAGTGGCACTAGTGCAGCAGAGTGGCATGTGAGAGGGCAACAGGTAGTGCTGCAAGCACGAAAAACATTGTCAGCACATGTTGCAAGACTTGGAAGCTTGGCGTGTGGTGATGGCAGCATGTGGTGGCATAGTCAACCAAGTTTAGGCAACAAATGGTGGATGTTGGTGCTTTGATGGCTTCCTTATGTTGTACTGTTGAGACCCTAAAGCTACAAGGATGAGTGTAAGGTATCACTAGGGTTTGTACACACCCAAGTGGACTTGAGCTCGGGCAAGGCATCTTAGTGGGGGTACAAAGCCATGAACAGGACATATCAGATGTGGGCTATGTGGATAAGACAAGGTGGATGCATCAGCTGCATGTAAGCAATGCTATGTGCATGACCAAGATCATGATACTCTACGTCACATGCTGACAGGATCTAATGCTAAGCAAGGTTAACTTGGCATGACTATATGAGCACATGCATGCAACACAAGTGGACTGGTTGGTTGAAGCATGAAGGCTCAAAGAAGGTAACACATGGAACTGGTTAAAGCTACTCATGGGTAACATGTTTGGATAGTTACAAAGGTGACTTCTGCATGGAGATGTGGAACCCTACTGATCAACATGGGGTATTTTTCTAAAGGCAATCAACAAACATGGTATTGTGCTGCAGAAATGCATAGACCACATAGCAAATTCTGAAGTAAGGCCAAATGTGTGGGAAAATTAGCGGCACCTGAGGAAAAGTTGCACCTGCAGAGATATTGCCAAGAAGGCGACCCTGGTCAGGTTGCACTTCCAAAACATGGGCAGTTATTGAGGGTTTTTGGCTATCCATAAATAAACTAATGGAACATGAAGAAGTTTATGTAAGTTGATTTCTTGTATTGTTTGGAATAATTTTTTTTGATAAGTTTGTATTTTTTGGAATAATACAATAGGGAAGTGATTTCATGTTCATTCCCTCTACTTTGAGTGGTGGTGGTGTTTTTGTTTGTTGGTGGCATCAGTGTGGGTCTGCTAATTCAAGTCTTAGCACCATCACAAGAAAAAAAAAAAAAGGGTGGTTAAATACTTGTGACACTTGCATAGTTGATATCCAGGTACAGACTCTTTGATGAGTGTTGCCACATGTCAGAGCACCATTGAGCATTGATGGAAAAAGACACAAAATAACACAGGAATGACCACTTTAACGCCTAAGATCACAATGTTAAATTGCTCTTAGTGTAAATGGATGATAGAAGTTCTGCGCACCTGTTATAATTGCATTCCAAGAAGCACAGTCCCTACATGGGATTTGATCAAACAGCATTTTTGCATTGTCTGTCTTCCCTTCCTTGCAATATCCTGTGATCATCGCTGTCATTGCAACAATATTTTTATCTGGCATTTGCTCAAACAGTTTCTCGGCCTCGTCAAACTTCCCATTCTCAATATATCCACTAATCATCACCGTCCAAGAAACAGCATTCTTCTGCGGTATACAATTAAACAAAGCCCGTGCTTGCTCAATCTCCCCTATCTTGGCAAACCCATCAACCATAGCAGTAAAAGAAATTACGTTCCGCCTTGGCATCTCTTCAAAGAGCCTACTAGCTTCCTCAACTCGATCATACCTAACCAATCCCGAAATCATGGCATTCCATGATGCTGTATTTCTCTGAGGCATTGCCTGAAAATACTGCAACGCCTGGTCGATCCTCCCACTCTCGATACATCCGGCAATCATGGAATTCCAAGAAACTACATTCTTGGCGGGCATCAATCCAAACAACCTCTTAGACTCATCAAAGCACCCATTTTTCCAGTAGCCCGTAATAATAGAATTCCAAGAAACGGTATCTCTAATGGTCATTTGGTCGAACAGTTGGCGGGCGGCTGCAATGTTGCCGGCGCGAGAAAGACTGCCGATCTTGACATTGAAGGCAAAAACATCTTGGGTGGAGAAAAGCTTAGTGGATAGAGGATAGGATTTACGATTAAAGGAATGGAGAAGTGCAGGAAAAATGGTTCGAATGGCAAATGGAGTTCTCGGTAGGGAACAAGATGAGGAGAAACAGATGGCAAGCATAGAGTAGTCCAGCCACCATACATAAACGCCTCCTTTCTAGAGCTTAGTCACTTCACCGAAGTGCTTTCTGCTTTGTCAATTGTCATCGACAAAACTGCCGTGCGTTTTTTTGTCTTCCTAGTTCCTACATTCGGTCATTTAAGTGACGTTTAATATCTTCCGGTATTTCTGCGTTTTTCTTTTCTTTTCCTAACAGAACCAGTATTTCTGCTTTTAAAATACAAAAAATGGTGATAACTTTTCTATAGCATAGAAAATATTCATATTTAAATTTTATTTTTTAAAAAACTATCTCAAATTTAAATATAAGTTTTGCAGATGTATAGAAATAGTGACAAGTAAATATCTAAATGTATATTTTTTTTTTTAAGAAATTGATAAGAATAATTTATAGTATGATGGATATTGAATTAGTCTCACTTATTATTTAATTAGGAATAATCTCAAGTATCATATTGACCCCTTCAAAACAATAATTGATTGAGCAGGTAAAATATCACATCACATTATATTAGCCCCTAAATATATATATATATATTTTTTTAAACCAACATGATCATAAACTCTCTCTAAAATTTTTATTTTTTTTTAAAAAAAAAATCAGTTTCATCACACCTCTCTCTCCTCTCCCTCCTCCTCCACCTCCGTCTTTCACCTCCACCTCCACTTCTACCGCAATTGACTACCGGTCTCCGTCAATTTCCACCGCCGCGGATCACCATGGTTGTGGTGGTGTCAAATCTGAAAACACTTTTCAGATTTCAGTTCAAATTGAACAAGCAGTCTCGTTAGCTACATCGATACTGCTGATCTCCTTGGTCTGAAACATGTCCTTTCTTGAGGATGAGGAAAGGGGAGGAAACATACGAGTGACCCTCATAGTCATGGCCGCCGCTTTTGATTCTGATCTCCAAACAATGATTCTTAGCGCAAATTACAATCGCTTGGACCAGGGCCGGCCCTTACTTTATAGGAGCCCTAGGCTATTTTTTTTTTGGCCCTATTATATATATATATATATATATATATATATATATATATAAGTTAAAAATAAAATTTTATTGAACAAATATTGATATTATATAAAATTCTTTGGATTTATTATCTGGCGTTTTTGATAAAAATCGATAATTAAAGTTGTGAAATGTTGTTAGCGTATGTTTTGATAGGCGTTATAGACCGTCAGATTCAATCTTTCTTTGTACGTTGTTGATCGGTATGATTTGATTAACTTTTAACTTTAGAAACTTTAACTCTGCTTGACGGCTATGTGGCATAGTCGATATAGTATTTTGTAGCCAGTAATACGTTTGGAAACGAGGAATCGTGTTTTGAATGGTCGCAGCCCCGATTGCTCTTGGTCTCCTTTGGTACTTTCTCGCGTCTTCGCTGAGAAAATAGCTGAAGTGAAAATTGATATCGAGTCATGTTATATGCGAAAATTTTGAGCTTGTATGTGAAACGAGAAGCAAATAAATCATCTACTTGATATGTAGCTTGTGTAAATCAAATAAAAAAAATATATCTTGTATTTTGAAATTGTTGAATCTTATTAGTGAAGAAATAGACGTCAGTATATATAAGAAATGTCCATTTCCCCATGAATTCTTAATTTGAATGTGTAATCTCTTAGCTAGCATTTTCATCATTGCTTCTTTATGTAAATAATACGCTTTTATGAAATAACAGATTCGATTTTAAATGCGACGACAATTTCTTTAGCAATAATCTTATCGATTCAAATCCCGGTTTCTCTATAGGTCTCGAAAGAGAAGAAATAGGTCTTCAGATATTTAATACTTGACATCAATAAGCAATAATAACTTACTTTGCGACATTTCTTCGGCTACATTAATGGCGAATAAAATGTTATTAACCAAATAACCATGCCCAAATAAAATTCAAAATCCATGATATTTGGCCATTAAACTTTTTAGCATCGCGAGATAATAACTAGGATCGTCACTTGTTTCCGTAGTGAGTTAAGCGACTTTAATTTACGAACGTCTTTGTGCATAACACATTCGGCAAACGCCGGCGTGTGCGGCGTGATGGCGGTGCAAGGGTGGCGGCACCACGTTATCTTTGCAAAATTTTCCGTAAACTGCGGAAGATGAATGATATATATATCGTTATCTGATTAGAAAAGATTTAGCCTTTAGACAAGAATTTGCCATATCGCTTAAAGTCTGAAGATTAAGACTATGACAAGCCGCGTAAGGTGTGTAGAAAGGCTCTTAGTTGCCAATACTTTTTGTACACTTTTATGCTTTCCTTTCATATTCGAACCGTTATCAGCAACCTTGACCTCTTAAATCACAAGATCAAGTTCAAGTGTTCTTAAGTATTTATTAATTCATCAATAATCCTTATCACGAGGTATCCTCCTTCGAAATCACAAGAACTCTTACACCTTAGCGGACTTGCAAGACATCACATCGTATTGTGAGAAAACATTTTTCTTCATGACTTATATACGGTGTCTCGTCAGTATATTTGAAAAATATTTTCTTCTGCAGCTTTTTAATAATCTCGGTCTTCATTTCACTGCCCGGCATAAGTATAAATTCATTTTGAATTTTGTGACTAAGATAATGATAATGAATTTCAGCACTCTGAATCACTTCGGAGAGTGTTATTTCATTATTGGATCAAACTTCGGCAATCATTTCAATTATACCCGAAATTTCCATTATTTTGTCGCCAAATTTTGCCGATCTTTCTGCCAATCTTGAGTGTGCTACAAAGAAAGCTAACAACGAAACTATTCTCCACAAAAACTTGTCTCCAATGTTCTCTATCTTTGTTGATTTGATCTTGTAATGCTATCAATTGTCAAATTCTTTTTGTAATCACTTTCTAGTTCAATCTTCTCATGTTCTGCATGTGCTCATTACTTGGTTTCACTTGACTTTTGAACTTATAGCGATATTTTCATTAGTTCTTCATTAGCTAATTGAGTATTTTCCTCTTGCTTAAATAACTTACAACAAAAGCAAATACTTTATCAATGAGAGTGTTAAACTGACCATTTTCTAATAGTCTTCTCATAATTTGATAAATACTTGAGTGTAATGTGTAGAGAAATCTTTTCCATTTTCGAGTCTTTAGGAAAATTATCATTTTGAAGGACCTCTTTTCACCAACATGTCTGTAAATTTTGATCAATAATTTTCCAATTTCACTGGATGTAATGTCTAAGGCAAGGAACAACATGTGTATCTAAATCATCTTGTTGTTTATTCATATTTCCTCTGAGTATCATGTAAATATTCCCTCTTTTCCACATTCTTTAAAAGGAATTTAACACATTACATGAATTGATTCGTGTACGGTAGGCTGAAACTAAATCGCAAGGGTATATACACCCTAAGTTCCTACTATTTGCCGTGGTCATTTCTTTGCCAGTATAGTGGTTACAGGAACACGGGGATGGGTTTCATCTAAAAATGGGTTTGCATAAGTCGCGAAGGGTAGACCTGTTGGACTCTTTGGAATTGGGTTTCAGCAGTGAATGTTTTCAGCGAAATTATAAGCGAAGTTAAAGGTGAAAAAGTTAACTTTGAAGAATTGGGTCACCTAAGCGAGGAGTTCGTGTGAGTGTCCTCGGGTTTTATCCTCGCGTTATGACAAGCAACCTATAGTCCCGGCATACTTGGGATCTATCTAACAGCAAACCTCACCCATGAAACAACTCCCATTTAGTCAATACGGGTGGCATCGATTATGGCCCACTCTTGTTTAAAACCTAACATTTAATATCATCTCGAAGGCTCGTAGGAATATCAGAATCCACAGTCTGAAAGCATGGAGAGTATTGGCGAATCAGTAACATTAAATGCTATGCAACCTAATTTGAAACCTAACATATAAATATCATTTTAGAGGCTCGTAAGACCATCTAAAAAGTCAAGTTCCTCTCTCCTTTGAATATGCCTTTGGATTCTAAAGCATGAAGTATTGACCAAATTAATGACATTCAATGTTAATACAATAAATAATTTTGAAAATATAAGGGCCATAAATACACTACATGTAGCTTTTAGTACAAGAAGGACAACATGCATAGGCCCGCCTGGTAGCTTCCTTCTTCTTCGAGGAAACGTAGAAGAAATGCAAGGTTGTCATCCTCGAGAGATGTTGTAATAGAAAGGGGAAGAAGAGAGAAAAGCAATAAAAGCAAAACCTAAAATAAAAGACTTTATTTACAAAATGAAAACTTACAAAAATATCTTCTCCTCAATTCTTGCTTCGGGTTACAAAACAAGAGGGGCTTATATAGGCCACCTCAAGCATGAAAATACCAAAAAACCTATGAAATTGGCTAAGTTATAGGACAATTAAGTAATACACCAAGTTTGGAGCGGTTTGGCATTAGTACAAGCATGAGGCGTAATTTTAAGCTAATTTGAAAGAATTTAGCTAATTAGCGGAAATCAGCAGTCTAGCAACAATTCGCTAAAGGTGCGGTAATTTCGCTAGCTAGCGAGCCCCAAGCTAAAATTCTTGAATTTTTGTGGCAAATCAATTATTTTCGCTAGGAGCAGTGCTAAGCGAAATTTGGAGTGGTCTAGCGAAATTTGGCATTTAAGCTTAGGTTACTTGAAATTTTTCGCTAAGGTTCTGAAATTACTACTTAATCTTAGCAATTCTGCATTGTTGATCATGTTTGCTTTTCATCCTGCCTTCAAGCTTGCATCAATTTTCACTTTTGTTTTCTCATTTGATTCTTAGGCTGGTTGATGTTTGAGACTTGAATTCCAACTTCATGATTCATCTTTGTATTGAGATTGAACTCCAAAGTGTGCAAAGCCTACAAAACAACCAAAATACCTCTAAATGGCATAAGTGCTACTAAGAAGACTAGAACACTTCAATTGGTATAAATGACATGATTAATGCGCAAAAGCACTCAAAACCTATCTAATATAGGGTTCAAAAAGATTGCACTTTTGGGCATTAATCACCACCCCAGCGTTGCTAGTCATAGCAATGCAAATAAAAAGAAAAGAGATGCATGTGTTGATTTAAGGTTATGATTCAAGGGTTTCTATACATATAAACATTACCTTAACTTGAGAAGTGAAATCAAAGTTGTAAGCCGATACTAGAAAGAATCAAAACCATACAAGAAACGATTCTAAGGTCCAATATTGGATCCATAATTCTCAACTTGAATTTCCACCTAAGTCTAATGATTCTTTATGTATAGATTAAGCTAATAAGCGCAAAATTGCCACCTCCACATGACTACTTATGACATGGCCTTAAGTTGTTGAACAGCTTTAGATGAAATTTGATTACACTTTTCTTTCTTTTCAATTATAATGTAGGATGCAATGGCAAAATTAGACTTCACCAAAGTCGTACCAGCAGGTCCACCGATGACTCCCAACCAATTAAGGTTTAGGGCATCAAGCCAAAAGGATCCCTTGATGTAACTCTAAAGGCTTCACCCCGGACTCCGAATGACTTCGAAAATTAAGCACCCCTGAAGTCATTAAACTTCACTATCCACCCATGTAACGAACACAAAATCATTGACTCAGCCAATTAAGGCTTAGGGCATCGGGCTTCAAGAGCTTTGCATCGCCACCCCTCGGACGTGCTCGGGTTCAGGCAAAACTACGACTTTATTTTTCTTTTTCTTAACTCTTTTCTTTTTCTTTTGCTTTTTCTTTTTCTTTTCTTTTCTTTTCCTTTTGGAAGACAACATTGGTCTTCAAGCGCAGGTAACACAAACCTATCCCTAGGTTAGCAACATACCTAAAATGAACTGCAAGCGAAAGAAGGCACCACCAGGTCCTGACTGATGGAACAATAAAGGTGCGTATGAATTATCTGAGGAAATTTCCAAGTTGAGCATCTTTAGGCGTAAGTGACCATAAAGCTATCTCAAGCACTGGAATTTGTCTAGCATGTAAGTGACAAACAATGGTACAGTGTAGCAAAAGCGTTCAATTGTCAATTGTAGCAATTCAATTGTCAGTGAAACAATTGGTGTTCGATTGAAAGAAAAACATTTACACATAGTGAGCCTGAAAACATGATATGTACAAAGAAAATTTGTATATATATAAAGCTGAATAGCTTTGATATAGCCAAAGTGGCTAATACATGAATACAAAAAGCTAAGCAAACCTATCAGCATCTCTTATGGCTAATACATAAATCCTAAAAGCGAGAATTAGTAGAGTTGATAAAATGACCAAATAAACAAAAATCGAAAAAGAAACGCCACCTCCTTCTTTGTGGTGGTGGCTGAGGTGTGAGCTTTAGAAAGCTGCTTCTTCTTTGACGGAGACATCGATGGCTGCATCGGTGGTGGGCTCCTCTCTGCAGAGCGAGGATCAGGAAGACCCAGATGGGTCATAATCTGAGTCAACATAGAATACCTTGGACGACCTCACGATCTGGGCGGCTGTGTGGCGCAAGTGAAGATGGCATCCATCACCCGGCTATCTCTCTCGAGCTAGACATGGATGTACTCCGATGAATGATGTCTTCGAATAGGAAGGCAGAATATCCTTTACTTGACTGGCGATGTAGTGTGTGGAGGAGATGGAGGTGAGACGATACGGAATGGGAGTCCTGCGCACCTCGGGCTCGAGGGCGGGCATATCATCTGTGGTCCTCGGCCTCCGACCCGTTACCTCCTCACGGTCTGTGAAGTCGTATATGGAATGAGACGGGCATAGTCATAACCGTCTCTTGACACTACGTGTGGGCATCTGGCTCTCATCTGCAGCACAAGGCTCCATGCGGAAATCCCGTCGCTCGGAACATAACAGAGGAGTCGCGGCATAAGTAATGGAATGCTCTCTGCTCGGGCCAGGTCCTTCCAATGGACCTTCTCCTCAAAATGCAAAAAGGAGGCCATCACTGGCTCGGAGAATTTGGTGAAATCCCCGAGTCCAGGTAAAGCGCCTCCCGGGATGGCCTCCCCACCTCTGCAATAATCTTTGCGGAGGGAATAGGCCTCGTCTGAGCAATTGAAGTTGTCGGCCCGACATCGGGGCGGGAGGCGCCTCCTGTCAGAATCTTGGACCCGGCGGTGATGTCTCGGCCGGTGCTCGGACCATCTCCTGTGGGCGGGTGGGCTGAGCTGCATGTCCCTCCCCGGGTGTGACATGCGCAATCCCAATGCTGGCGAAATATCGCGGTGGGTGAGTGCACGGGCGGTCATCTATCTTGAAGCCCCGAATCTCTAGTGGACCGTGCATGCTCCTGAGATGTCATAGAGTGGTAGAGCTTGCATTACCGCTCTTGGGTAATGCGTCGTAGTCATGAAGGGTAGGGTGATCTCACCGATCAATCTCCAGACTCCACAGCTATCTGGGATTCGGCCCTCAATCTTGAGGGGATGTCATAGAATGACTGCGATGAAATTCTGCACGCGGTGGAGTCGCATTTCCACCCAGATGGGGTTCCACTACGAATAGTGGCCTCCCGAATCTCGCGACGTCTTGTGGTGATGAAGTCGCCGGCGGCGTGCGGCTAGACGAGGAGGCGAGAAGATGACTACGCCCCGGGCCCGATGTGCGGGCCCTGCTTGGAGGCTAGGGCCCTCCCCAACTCTCCAGTGATACGAGGCGATGGGGCAGGGGGTCCCATCGTGTCGATAACGTCGAATCCACGAGGCTCACTCGAATCGCCTGCAGGACCCGATGTACGAGAGGTGGGGCCACGGGTGGAGCCACTAGACGTCTTGAATCTCGCCCCAGGGACGGGACACCGTCTGAACCATACTCGATCTGTTAACTCGGGCTTCGGCTCACGAAAATATCTGTTGCTACACTATAGTCTTGAACAGGAGCTCTGCGGGAGCTGCGGGCTCCTACAAACGAAGCAAAGGCCCGAACCGGGGCTCATGGCCCATGGCGAAATGGCCACTGACCCAGCAAATCAAGGCTCGGGAAATGGCGGATCTTGAGAAGCGGGCACAGCGAGAAGCTGAACCGGGGGCCTGGCTGATAATGGCTGTTTGTTTGTGAATGGGCTTCGTGCGGCGTGGTGAGCTTCCTTCAATAGCGAGCTTTCGAGCTGAGCCGGCGGGTGGGCTCGAAACTCACGAGCCCAGGGTGCGAGAGCCTTTGGCGGCTGTGGCTTACGAGCGTGGCGGCCCAGCGATGACTGAACTCGGGAGCAGTGGCGAGAAGCGTCCCATTTGGGAGATGCGAGGGCCGGCGGGAGAAGAGTGAGTAGCCTTTTGGACACCTCCCGGGCTTATAGCGTTTTTAGGAGGCCGAGCGATCTCCTGCCAAATTTTCGCTATTTGAAGCGAATTTAGCTCAAGCCGTTACCTCATTGGCATTAAAACAAAATTTAAATTATTAATAGATATTTAAAATAAGAATTATTATTATAAAATTTAATATATATCTTGTAATTAAAATTTAAAGCACAACAATGCTACACTAATTAAATTATAGAAAATGAAAAATACTAAGTTTAAAATTTTGAAAAATAAGCGAAACTAACACAATTAACTAACTTAAGGCCAATAAAAGCGCGACGCAATTCGGTTTTTGAAAACAGGAACCGGTTGATTTGAATTTACTTTCGAGGGGGTCAAGGAGAATGATCTCTCGGCCCTAGCGATTTACTGGGCTAATTCCTTGGTTTTAGGTGCTGATTGTTGATCACTCCTACGATGGCAGTTGAATTGAAGCGATGGTTTTGCAGTGGGTGTTGATGGCAGAACCCGATATATCTTCATCTCCATGGGTAATTACTCCTTGCATTTCTGGACACCTTGTTTCACGCACACGATCCAATTGAAACAACTACATCGAAATTTGATTTCGGTTTCTAGCAACTCATGTTTGTTGTTCAAATGAAGATGTTCAACTCATTGGTCATGTTACCAAGGTTAATTGCATGACTCCGTTCCGTGATTTATAATTGCATTGGCCGGTGGCGAGAAATGGTCTTCCCCTAAGATGATTGGTACATGATTGGGTTCACTAGCAATTGGTTCGTGTAAAGTACCACAAATCTCTTGGGTAATGAGATTTGTCTATCTTCTAGGCATCCTCAACTATCCCTTAGGAGATTTTCAACGTCCCCATCGGCCCGATACAAAGGAAGTGTGATGTTGGTAGGTTTAAGTTCACCTGGGCCCTAGCTGCTTGTATGCGAATCTGACAGTGGAGTTCCCTGCGGCTCCTAAATCAAGCAAGGACTTTTCTATGCAATTCCCACTGATATTGTTTGAAATTGTGGGAGATCCGGGATCTTTGTATTTGACCGGGGTATTTGCTTTGGATTATGGCATTATGTTCGGTGAAATGCCTTCTTCTGTCACCTAATCCTTTTGATTGTGCAAAGATCCTTCAAAAATTTTGCATAAAGCGGACTTGTTTGATTAGGTCGATTAAAGGTATGTTAACCTTCACTTGCCTTAAAACCTCGAAATGCCTGCTTGTTGAGTTGTCTGCACATATAAGTGCTTGTGGAAATGGAGGGTGGTATACGGTATTTCATTGAATCCTCCTCTGGGAGAATATGCTCAGGTTGCAATTCTCCTGCTGGATTCTTCAACGGGCTTGCCAGGTTGATCAACCTCTTTTCCACTTCTCGGGGGTGATTATGGCCTTAACCTCATCCGTTCTGAATTCTTTGGATAATCCTACCTCATGAATTCCTTTAGGGTTTGGGCATTTGAAGGGAACCTCCTTTTTCTTGTACCTCCGACAACTTGTTGATCGGTGATCACGGGTTGTCAACTAGTTGAGATTGCTCTCAAGCCCATCTATTCTTTTGTTCGATATATTCTACAGTATCAATTCTTTGTACCGCCGGTTGCACATTGATTCTTTTGTTCCTCAACAAAGTTGCCTACCTTACTCAAATTTAATATGGTATTCTCTTTGGAGAAAGGATGGTGGTATTGTGGTTGTGAGGAACAGCTGGTTGCTTTGAAGTCTATCGCGAGGGGGTTGGGTGCTCATGCGAAAGTTAGAGGTGATTCCTCGATTGGAATTGTAAATTATTATATGGAGCGTTGGATTGTTGTGCTAATTGTCCTACAGTGTTTGCACATTCGATATCAAATCCCTTCCTTTGCGGGGCCGCAGGACAGCGATGCAGCCCAGTGTCAGGATTGAGTGGTAAGACAAGACGATAGGAGTTATGATAATGTGCCTCTGGTTGTTTGCATGACCTGCAGCTCTGGCCAGAGGTCAAATCTGTCTCATTATTTCTTGAGCGGTGCGCCATCCCACCCCTTTGGTTGGTGGTGGTCTCATCTGTCGATTCTCGGGTTAGGTTTCATCTGACCTTAGAAGTTCGACAGCGTAATTTAAAAAAAATCCATGGCTTAAATCGGGATGTTTTGCTTAAAAAGTCTCCCAGCGCGCTGGTTTCCAAAAGTTGCCTCCATGGCGGGGACATACCACCATAGAAGTGGTTCACCAACATCCAAGTGTCAAACCCATGATGTGGACATGCCTTGATGGTTTCTTAAATCTTTCCCAACCTTTGTTAAAATCTCTCGCATCGCGAGGCTATGAGTGTAAATTTGTCTTTTGAGTGTGGTCTTATGAGCGCTGAAGCTTCTTGAGTGCACTGCTGGCTCGTATTTCTAATGGTTCTGGAGTCTCAATGAGTTGAGCCATATCTTGTACTGTCCTTTAGAGTCAACAAAATGCCTTTAGCTTGGCAAATCCATGTCCATCATACCTTCCTTAAAGGTAGTCTGAGCCTCCTGAAATCCTGTATAGTGTATGGATTTCATTTTCCATACCCACATGTGTGTAGAGGGAGTAGAGGAGTGCAAATAAGGCCTCTTTGCTACATCTTCGACGGGAGAATAATACAGGATGGGGCACTAACTCTAGGAGGGTGGATGTGATCCCTCATGGTTCTATAGGCATTTGGATTCATGGGGGTTCTGGTTGACTCACATTGTTCCTCGGTGATGGGATCCATGGTATCGATTGGTACTGCCCAACTTCCTTAGCTAGGTCGAGTTATTGTACTTATCTATCTGATCTACCCGATGTGTCTCTGTCCCAGCGTTGCATAAGCTTTGTTACAAAATTGTAGAGACAACAAAAAAGAACTAACAAAGAAAGCTTGCAAAAGGTTAAAGTTGGCTAACAAAAATTAAAACTAACTGAATGGCCAGAAGCTCCGGTACGATTCTTGCTTAGTGCGGAAAACTAGCAGGTTCACCTGGCCCGAGTGACAAAAAGAGGTAAAAGGTTACCTTCACTTGTGATGTTGATCACAAGTACACTTCAACACCATTAGTAGTTTGGCACCATCTCGACAGCGGCGCCATTTGATTAGTGCCACGATGAGGCTGACTAAATCATGAAATTATATACACTAGTTCCCTCACTATTTGCCGTAGTATTCTTGCCGGTATAGTGATCTGGGTCGAACACGGGGATGGGTTTCATCCACAAAATGGTTGCATAAGTTACGAAGAGTAAGGCTCTGTTGTACTCTTTGGAATTGTGTTTCAAAAACAGTGGGAATGGTTTGGAAACTGAGACTTGTAAAAACTGAAAGTTAAAGGTGAAAAAGTTAACTTTGAAGAATTGGGTCACTAGCAGCAGGATTAGAGGCGAACAAGTGTCTCGGGTTTATCCTCGCGTTATGACAAGGCCTATAAGTCCACAGCATACTTGGGATCTATGTTAACTATGAAACCTCACCCATGAAACAACTCCCATTTAGTGTCCCCAGGGTAGCATGCGATTATGGCCCCTTCTTTGTTTAAAACCAACATTTAATATCATCTCAGAGGCTTCGTAGACCATCCTATCCTGAGTCTAAAGCGTAGAGTATTAGCGAATCAATAACATTAAATGCTATGCAACCTAGTGAAACCTAACATATAAATATCATTTTAGAAATTTCGTAAAGACCATCCCAAGAACCACCCAGTACATCTCTCCTCGATATACCTTTGGATCTGGCATGGAAATTATTGGCGGTATTGACATTCAATGTTATCACGTATCGATTTGAAACCACTAATACCTTAACCTACCTCGTTGGCTGCGTAAAGGGCAACTAATGGATAATTAATTATTAATCTAAAGCTAAGAATACACTAAACCTAGAAACTGCAGTAGCTAGAAAGTAAGTCAGCTAAAAACCTGGGTTGAAGGTTGGGAACCAAAAATGACAAAACTGTTTGCATGAAGCGGGGAACCATGACAACCTAAAGACCTCACCCCGGCCTTTACTTCCAAGAAGGAAGTGGTTTTGGCAGCTCATCCTCAGTTGTCATCCACTGGTGTTTGGCAACGAAAGGGGAGAAAGAGGAGAGAGAGAAGAGAAAATGAAAAGAAAATGAAAATTGCAAAGATACTACTGAAAAGGTAAAGTTTTTCGATTTACAAACATAAGGTGGCTTATATACTTGACGAATGTGTGAAAATACGAAAGCGCAACATTTTGAAAAGCTAGAATTCAAAGAGCAAAGGAGTAATACACGAAGTAAGTCGGTTGGCATTAATTAAAAAGCATGTGAGCGTGGATTTAAGCTAATGCTTTCGAATTTCGCTAGTTAAAGCGAGAAACCACGAATAAGCGAAATCATGAATTTTAAGCTGAAGCGTGCTTATTCGCTAGCCAGCGAATTTCGTAACGCGCGAAATTCTTGTATTAGCGAAAATGCATAATTTAAGCTGGGAATAGTGACATTTAAGCTAGCTAGCGAAATTCGAAGACTCTTGAGTGAGAATTTCGCTGTCCACGATGGTACCGTAGCTGTGAAAGTCGAGTTTCTCTCTGTGACTCTTTGTTCGTGACCCCCACTTGTTCTATTTGCTCCCTCTTCCATTTTCTTCTGCTTCATTTTCTTCACTTTCTTCTTTTCTTTCTCTTAGTCTACGATCTATGATGTTGAGTTTGACTCAGTGTAGTGCTTGAATCGACTCAACACTTTTGGCATGATTATCTCACAAAAACTGCAAAAATTGCCATAAAATGCGATCATTAGAATAATAGGGACCTTAATATGTAAATTGGGTTAATTACAACAATTAGTACACAAAAAGCGCTCAAAACCTATTAAAAATAGGGTTCAAAATAGCACTTTTTGGGCACTAATCAACAATCATCCAAATCTTCTTTATTTACTAAATTCTCCCCCTCTTCATTAATATCTTTTTCATCTTGAACCTTCTCATATATTTCCTTGTCAACATTACTTGTATTACTAAGAAATTTGTCATGGCTCCCTTGGTGTAAAAGTATGATTTTTAACTTTCTTATTTCTTTTTCATATCAGACAAATACTTTCTAATAGACATAATAACTTCGATTCAATATCAATTCAAGATCAAACTTTAAATTAGATAAATAATGATAGAACTTGATGAGAGAATCTTGATAGAGTGATCGAACGAGCATGTCTTCTTTCTTGATTGGCACATAATAAAAATATAAAACTAACAAAGTATTATTTGATAAAACATAAAATAATCAAATAAAATACGTTAAAATAAATAATAAATTATTTCATACCTATGATCGGTCCTGAGAAAGATTTTTGTGCATTTGTTTTTTATCGGCAAAAAAATGAGGAACTCTAATTTTTCGAAAGAAAGCCTAATATTTTGAATGGAGAGAAACTCATATGTTGAAAGAGTGTTTTAACTTTTTTTTAACAAAAATAAAAAGAAGTCATCGCATAGAGTAATCGGCAATTTGAAGGAGTTTGCAAAAAGACATATCATTTAATGAAGTGGGGCCCATGTGAGACTTTCTTTATTGTATTTAAAGTGGGAGTCTTTTTGAGAGCTTTATTGCGTTCTTGTGAATTTTTTATTACATTAACAATTTTTATTATATTTAATTAATTATAAATTATAAATATATATAATATTTTATTATTTGAGCCCACTATGAAGTGGGGCCACAGCGACAACCTACCGCATAGGCGGCGTAGTGGCTTGAGCGTGGAGTTTCATGCGTGGCCGCCACAGTAATTAGCGGTTTGGGGTTTCATCGGGAACATAATTATGAGGTTTTTGTTGTAAGATTGGAGGACATATGAGAAGGAAGGAGTTACTGGAGTATGACTCAAAGTATGATATCGGTCATTAACTTTCGGAAGGGTCTTAAGACGTGTCGGTCTCGATACCAATTTAAATAAATAAAAGAGTTTCAAATTATAAGTAGAATACCACGTAATTAAATAAGTTAAAGAAAATTAATACAATAAAATTTATTTTTATATTTAATACTATTTAATATTATAAAACATTCACTAAAAAATTTACAAATTTATAATATCTTTGTATTACAAAATTAGATGTTAATTTAAAAGTAATTTAGTCTTTTATCTTTAAATTTAAATACTAAGTGAAATTTAGTCAATAATTTATTATTATAACTTTCATACAAAATTTATTATTAAAATGACAATTAAATAAATATTTAAACATAAAAAACATTAATATTAAATTAAATATTACATTTATTAAATAGACACTATTTTTATTTGATAAATGTTTCTAATTTCAAGAAGTTAATAAATTTTCCACAACTCTTTTGTGTTTTGGTGTTCAACCTCTTTAAGTCTTCTCACATCGCCAGTCCTGAAACTTGTGGTAATTCACCTTAGCAATACTAGCCTCGACTTGGCCCAGCAAGTGGGTTCGATGACGGCCGATGCCTCTATGAACATGGAGGGCGTTTGAATCCCAGTAGTGGTGGCAGCGGGCTGACAACATCGATAACTCATCCTGCGCAGGCTTCACACAACAATCCCGTGTCAGAAATTTCCACTCACTATCTCAACATCGGCTAGAATTAGAAATCTGGTTCATCTTGGTAAGGAAGTGAAAAAGTTTTGATTTTTAATTATTTTGAAGAGGAATCTCAGATTTCTCTTACAAAAATTGATTTTTTTGTTGTAATAAGTTGAAATGGAGTGAGAATATATGAAATCGACTATTTTTCTTCTTTAAGAAGACCAAGTTAACTTCAGATTTTCGGCCCGACACTTGATTTGGCGATTATGATCGAGTTCTCAATATCTCGTATCTGATCTCGAACTCGGCGCGGCCACCTTCTAGACGGATACGACTCGACCAATTCGTATCGGAATCAGCCAAGTTTTTGAACCCTGTTGGGGAGTGTATATGGCTTTAGAGATTGAGTAAGAAGGAAAAGAATTGTTTGAAAGGCATTGCAGAAAGTCGAAAACTGAATCGAAACTTACAGATGAAACCAAGAATAGGAGGAGGATTGACAAAAGCCATGGTAGGGGAAAATTCCAAGCCATCATGCTCGAAATCTTGTCTACGGTGTTGGAGGTGGTGAATTGTTGTTATTTTCTTTGACAATTTTGAAAGCACTTTTCACCATGGCAATTAGAAGTCAACAAATCCTGGAACTGAAATCTTAAATGTGTTTTTAGCTTTGACATCACCACAATCATGTTGATCGGCGATGGTGAAAATTGACAAAGACTGATAGTCAATTACGCCAGAAGTGGAGGTGGAGGTGAAGGTGGAGGTAGAGGTGGAGGTGGAGGCGGAAGGCAGAGGTGGAGGAGGAGAGAGGAGTCATAAAACTGGTTTTTTAATTGTAGATCCAATCGAATAATGACAAATGGTATGAGTTTGAGGGATTAAACTGGTTTCATTAAAAATTGAGAATGTATTATAATGAAACCAATGACATTTTCGCATGGCGGGGTTGTATGATGGAACAGCTGATGGATTTAAACTTTGGATTATTAATGGGAGGACTGTGATAAGACGCAAAGTATATTTGATTACAGGCAAATCATGGCGTTTGAACCATTTCTCAGGATCAATGTTTTCTGACACTTTTGTCTTGGATAAGTGTTTCTGGCGAGTTTGATACATTGGCTGATCATTGGGGTTATAATTATAGATAATTAATGAAAATCATATCTTTCTCTCAGCTATTGAATAAGATAATGTGGAAATTATAAATAGTGTTTACTCATTTTTCCACTAAGAGGAAAAGATTCTCCATGTATTTCTGTTTTGGGAGGAGTTTTTTATTTGAGGGCTGTTACTCTAAAGGCTGGGAGATGTTTTTGGAAGAGTATTATCTTTCTGTTTTTATCTTTTTGGATCAAACATTTCTATTTTACGAGAGTCACTGTTTTGCTCTTTTTTGGTAAAAAGTCTATATCTATACTATCAACTAATGTTATCAGCGAGTGCTATTTTTATTTTTTCAAATGGACAAACATCTTGTCAAAACCTAACATTAAGTGTTTTTCAGACATCTCACAAGGAAGAATTTGAATAATAACTCAGATATATAATATCATTTATCAAATATTTCAAACATTTTCAGGGTTTTGTTTTTATATCATGTTGAATATATTATGTTTTTTGTTTCATAAATTATTACTTTTTCTTGTGAATATCAGATCTATTATAATTCTCAAGAGATTATATTGTTCCTTTAAAAATGCTATGGAGTGGTGTGATATCTCCATATTCTTGATATATCAAACGTCTGTTAAAGTTTGAAAAGAACGTGCTTTTTTTATAGACACTCATGAAGTATCAAAACATAAGAAGGAGTTTGTATCGACGATCTTCAGATCCACCTCTTAGCTATCAGTGACTTTCTTTATAATGTGCAACAGGTGTTGGTTCTTATAAAGGTTTAGAGACTTCATTTGTCCCAAATCAGAACTATTAATTCTTTTATTATTACAAATATCTTTCATTAATATCATAAATCAAATATAGTTTTTGTCAAAGATTTACTTTATATTTATATTTTCTCATATAAATCATTTTTTAATAACTATAAACTCTTTCCTCTGTTTATAAAACATAAATGTAGCCTTCAAACAGGATCATTTATATATCAAGTAATAATTTGGGTATTATATACTTTTTGTGAGCAGTATTTGTGTTTCTTCATTCATCGACAGTCATTACAACGAGTACTCTAACGAAGTGCTAACACTATACCGCATTAGTGTGGAGTTTGATTGTAATAACTAAAAATAGTGTGTAAAACTCGGGTGGCCTATTTAGAGCTTCAACACATTTCCCTTCCGGTGTGGCAGATTCTCCTTCCGGGTGATCTTGCATCACTAAAAATTCTGCCTTTTGCCGACAAGCCATAACTGTCAGTGTAGTAACCATGGCCTTGATTGTTACAGTTCCATTACATTTGGTGAAGGCGAGGTTTCCGGATTTATGGAAAGAACTGAATATGGTCGTTCTACAAAATATTTGAAGTCTCTGTTTCAGAAGCTTCCTCACCTCTGGTTTCCAATGAGCACAACTATCTTGTTATCTCAGTGAAACTTGGTTGCCTGACGGGTGTTTGTGCGAGTGGTGAGTCTCTGTAGGGGTTACTCACTGTGTACACAGTAATGCAATGACACTATGTAAATGACTTCTTGATCACATTCATATCAACATGCATGTACTATATGAATGCACACATGCTATGTCCCATGCTTCTGAGTCATGTTTCCTCACATGCATTTCCATGTATAATAAAATCATTTCTAAAACAAAAAATTTTGTTTAGCTCTCATGAAAGAGTTAGTTAGACAGGACTCAGATAAAATTTTGGACCACCCTCAGAATACTTTTTCATTTGGACAAACTTAGATAATAATGTGGACTACCATACGTATTCATTTGGACGGGGCTCCAATAAATTTGGTGGACAACCTTCCAATTAATATTTTGGACAGCCTCACAGAATTTAATTCATTCAGAATCCATGTCATGCAATCATACCCGATTTTTCACGATGTCCCCGTGCATGCGATACTAATGTCGCGCATAAAATCTCATGTTACATGCATAATAAAACTACATGCAACATATATATCATTTAATGCTTTATCTTAGCATCATGTTAATCATCAGCATGCATATCAACATGTATATTCACACATTCTGCATGTTTTTCATTTGAAACAATAATACCAAGCGATGTTTTAACAGTCTAAAAACCCGAGAAAATTACTGCGTGTTTTTAAATTGCAGCATTAATACCACAAAACTGATATTTGTAATCTAAAACCCAAAAATTTCTGCATGTTAGTCATCTGAGCAACCATACCAAACTGATATTTCTTGATCCCCAGCTTGGAAAATTTTGCATATTTTTCATTCAAACTATAATGTCGGCCAGTGTTTTCTTGAGTCTAAAAACCCATATGAAGTGCATGTTTTTCATGCAACAATAATACTCCAAAACTGATATTTCCTTTGTCACAAAACCAAAAATTTATGCATGTTAGTCATGCGAAGCAATATACACCAAGCCCGATATTTCTTGGTCTAAAACCGAGAAAATTTTGCATGTTTTGAAGCTGGCTATAATACATGCATAATAAAAACTACATGCAACATATATATCATTTATGTTTTATCTTAAGCATCATGTTAATCATCAACATGCACATATCAACATGTATATTCAGCATTTTGCATGTTTTTCATTCAAACAATAATACCCGAACTGATGTTTCTTTGGTAAAAACCCGGAAAATTCTGCATGTTTTCATGCAAGCGATAATACCAAACTGATATTTCCTTAATCTAAAACCTGAATTTCTGCATGTTAGTCATGCAGCCAACCATACACCAAACGATATTTCTTGATCTAAGCCGAAAAAATTTTGCATATTTTTTCATTGAGCTATAATGTGTGATGTTTTCTTGAGTAAAACCCATGAAATTACATGTTTTTTCATGCAAGCAATAATACTCCCAATGATATTTCCTTTATGCAAACTAAAAATTTGCATGTTAGTCATGCGAGCAACCATACATAAGTGATATTTCTTGATGCAAAAACCCATAAATTTTGCATATTTTTCATTGAACATAATGCAGGTAATGTTTCTTGATCTAAAAACCAGAAAATGGGTGCATGTTGGTCATGTAGATGACCATACACCCAATGATATCTCTTGAGTCCCAAAACCCGTAAAGTTTTGCATGTTTTTCATTCAAGCTGCCATCTTAAGCGATGTCTTCTTTAGTCTAAAAACCCGAGAAAAATCCTGCATGTTGGTCATCTGAAATCAACCATACACCAAACTAATATATCTTCAGTAAAACCCGGAAAGTTTTGCTCGAAACCAACGATAACAAGATCGATTCCGGGAAGAAATTTTGGAAATTATAAGGACCCGAAGCGGTCGACATCATGATTTCTATAGAAGCTGTTCTTGTATCGGCCACCAGCGAGCTATCTTTCATGGCAATTTCATGGCTCTTAAATAGGAGCTAGGCGAGGTAGGAGAAGACCCTACATTGAAGTGGGATCAAGCAATTTGTTGAACTCCACCTTTGTGAACCGAGAAAATCCACATGCTTGGTTCTCTTTGTTTTGCTTTTCTCCTTCTTCCTTTCCTTCCCTTCTTTCTTTCTTTTTCTCTCTTTCTTTTTCCCTCGAA
Organism: Tetrastigma voinierianum; assembly: GCA_016808115.1. Classification (NCBI taxonomy): domain Eukaryota; kingdom Viridiplantae; phylum Streptophyta; class Magnoliopsida; order Vitales; family Vitaceae; genus Tetrastigma; species Tetrastigma voinierianum. The sequence continues at coordinate 78,348 of JAEQBH010007940.1, read as the reverse complement.
CGAGCACTCTTTCTCCTCCCCTTTTCCACGGACCAGTTTGGTTTAAGAGGCATCTTCATCCTAGATCTCTTGACCTAACTCACTTGTCTCCTAACCCACTTTTCTTCCCACTAATTTCCTCATGCCAAGCACATCAGGAACACACAATCCCGTAACATTTACCCTCATGCAAGACCACTTTCTTTAGACACGTAGCCCTGCGCATGTATCCATGTGGTGTGGGACTTCATGCCACTTGTCATTTGTTCATTGTCGATTCTTTCGAAATACGTGCAAATCCCGACTGTCTCGGAATGCGACGAAATTTGAATGTGTACCTAGATTTCGCGAGACGAACTCAGCGGCGATAGTGTGAGTCAAATCCGAAATCTAGCGAACCTCCCTAGGTTGCCACCGTATACATCGTTCATTTCTTAGAGTCTCACGGTAAAACCCAGAAAATTTTCATTTTCTCAAAAAGGCAAAGCATTTTGTCGAGCCAAATGCAGGCTAAAACATGAAATTTTAAGATCTTGGATGATGAAGCGAACTTCTTAGATTGATCGTCTCGTAATCTGGCCTGCAATAATTTCGTCAAATTTCAAGACAGTCGGAATTTCACGTTTTTCGATACATAAGGGTTGGGTGACGTAAGCATGAAATCGTGTGATGCTAGTGCGGCCCGATGGGTGACACATGGCAAAGCATGGCGAAAGCCATGTGGTCAGCCGAATATGGTCCAAATGGCTCTGTGGCTTACATTTAGCTATATGTATATGATCTGATAAATGGAACCAAAAAGAAAATAAAGGAAAATATAAGAAAAATCATGGTAAGGCCAAATGGCCAAGAAGGAAGGTAGGGGGGAAGCTTCCCCCCACTTGATCTTTACTGAGTGATCCAAAAGAGAAAATTAGGAGAAAATGAGAAGAGAAATAGAATAGGAAAATGAAAGAAGAATGAGTGAAAGAAGAGAAAATGGAAAAGGAGATGATGATGGAACAAGAAGAAACGACAGTGCCGTTTAGGGGCAAAAAGAAAAAAATAATAAAAGGAAGGAAAGGAGAGGAACAAAAAGAGTGTGGAGAAAGAAAGAAAAAAGGAAAAAGAACAAAGTTGTCCAAAATTTTTTATGGTGTTCCGAAAGTCGGAGTTCGGTAGCTCGAGAATTAAAGTTGGTCTACTCGATGGGAAACTACGGTAAGTACCAAACGAAGGATTCGGTGCTTCAGCTCCGAAGGTAGGGGTTCTCCTACTCGGGTTCCTTTACATTTGGGGCGTGAATCATTTGTGTGGGTCGAGACCTGACCATATGGCGGATTTTCGACCGTGGCATTTTTCGGACAATCGGGACCATGTTTTGAAAGGTTGGTATCGGCCAGGTTTGGTTGAGTCTTGGAGAATGCATGTTGGACTTTGTGTGGCGGTTTCGGATGTGCATGACGGGTTTTGAGGAGTTGGTTTTGATTCGAGACTCTTGTTCGGAACTAGTAAAATTGATAAAGTGATAATATATATATATATATATATATATATATATATATATATATATATATATATATATAGCATATATATATATATATATTGTGAACTATTTAATCTTCAATCCCGTATCCATGGGTGATCAATTCGGGATTTAAGCCGGACTGTTATGGATTTTATTGTGAACTATTTTTCTAGACAGTTTTCGAGCCGAGTTTGTGGCTAAATTTTGCTTAGTTAAGCGAACTAAATTTCTAGGCGTGTCTAGATTTTTCAAGGCCCGATATGGCCAGGGTGTAGTCGAGGCTGATATTTTATGTGAAATGTTTTTGTGTGTCATTGCTAGCAATTTAATAACATGTCGAATATGTGTATGATATGTTCATATATGTGTATTTAAATGTATTAACAGAATGGATGTGAATTATATATGTTGCACGGTGCTGGCATGAAATGCGGTGGTAGAATGTTCCATGTAGTGTGCATCATACATGTAACATGAGAACATGCAATGGCATTAGCATTGCATATGCACAGGGACATCGTATTATGTTGGGTGTGTGCATGGGTGTGGTCACCTATCATCATTGTTGATGAATGGGTAGTGAGCTCATGCTTTGGACAACATCGATAAAATGTTTCACGGTTTTAGGCATAAAAAGAAATATAAATAAGGTGTGTTGGGCGAGAGCAAGAGGGGGCCAGTGCCTCAGGTGGCTTTTGGAACATGGGTGTAAGAGACCCGCAATGTGATCCGAAAAGTTCTATTGCCCAAAGAAGACACACAGTCATGTTTATCACATAGACTTTGGGTTATGGGATAGGAGTCGGAATTGGTTGCCCATTGGCACTTACATTGGGTAATGGAGCCTGTGAGGGCTCGATACATGGGTCATTGGTAATACCAGTGACGGTTTTCACACTTTGCATATGCATGTGTGAGGGAGTCGGTGAGTGACTCGGGATATGGGCATGATGACATTTCATGCATGACATATGACATTCATGTAGACATTTTACTTGGATGTGTTTTTGTTGTGCGACCATTGCATGTGCACTTAGATGGGGAGTAGCCTTTGTGGGTGTTCTCTGCGGGCTTTGCTCACCCACAGTCGTGAGACCTCTCTTTCAGTGAGTCAGATGCGATGCGATCGCATATGGGACGCATGCGGGATGAATGAATGAGGCTTTATTTTTGTTTTGTTTTTATCATGTATTATATTCGAAGCGAGAACATGTATACATTTTTTGTTGTATAAAGGAGCTGTTGATTCGTAATTATCATATATTTTTGTATATTTAGGAATTAAATATGCAAGAATGGGTCTCAATATATGAGACAAATGATTGTAATATCGGGACACCCGATATCCATAGGTTTCCGCAGGTTGACGGGTTGTCAACGGGACCCCCGAGATAGGGGTGTCACATGTTTGCAGTATTAAATTGTCATTTTCATTTGACAGTCTTAATTTTCATAAATCATAACTTATTTTTTTTAATCTCTTAACTATTATGGTATGTTTTTCACTCCATCATATTTGGTTTTTCTTTGTTAACAATTTTTTTTAATTTTGTATTTCTTTTGCTGAATCTTTATAAAATCAGAGGAGTAATTTAAACATCCTAAAAATTTATGTATCATTTCTTTAGTTCTCAATTCATCAAAGAAATCTTTTATTTTTTCGGTTATGTGTGATTGTAGTTTTATGCCTTTAGAATCTATTATCATTCCTAGAAATTCTATTCTTTTTCTTGATATCAACTTTCTTTTAAGAGAGAACTATACCATATTCGCTACGAGTGTTATGAAAATATTTAAATGATTTTCATGATCTCTCATTATTAGAAACAAATTAGTATATCATCAGTAATGTATTATTATAAAATCTGAATAATCCAGATAATATCTTATCCATTTTCTTTGGAAAATTTGAGAACATTTTTTAACCATTCATAATGACCTCTAGGTGCCATTAAAAGTTGTAATAGGTATCTTTGTTATTATCCTTTTTATTTGCCAAAATAGATTCTGATCAAATTTCTGTAATAGTTTTTCCCTCTTGTCAGTTATTAATATTTCCTTATTTGGACCAATATCCATCAAATTTAATATTCTTATCCACTTCCTTATAATTTATCATCATACTTGCTTTCCTCTTTTTTATCTCACCTGTTTCTTACCATAAAAGCAAGGTTCCTATATGGGCTTTTACTTTCTCTTATTAGATTCATTTGCATTAATTAATTAATTTGTATTAAATAATTTTCTATATCTTCTTGTGAATATATCTTTGGTCTTACTCTAATAATTTTATCAGAATCTATAATTTCTAATTTATAGTAGATTTTTGTCTTTTCCCAATATTTCAATGGGTCATTACTAAAAAATTTTCTTTCGATTTTCATGTCATGGTGTTACTTTATAAATAATAGATGTGTTATTTTTAAATTCTCATTTTCTAACTTTTGATCTGTTTATCCTAAAATGTTTAATATTTTAGTACTCTTATCGATGGTTACAAGGTGTTGTAAATATTGTATAATATAAATTGTTTGTTGATATATTAAGAATTGTTGTAAAGTCATTTCCTGTCTGATATCACATTCTATATTGTCATATTGATAAACTTTTTACATTTTATTATTTTATCATGAATCATTATTTCACACTTTATTAGTTTTGTAATTTTTAACATTTAGATTACACCTTTTATAGAGATTATAATATCTTTCGATTCTTTTAATAAAAAGATTTTAAATAATGTTATTTCTGATCATGTGTGATGCCCCATTCTCGGGGTGTCCGTTGACAACTCGTCAACCTACGAATAATGTGGATGTCGGGTTGCAGAGCACCGCTATGAAAATCGGGGCGGTCTCCTTTGTGCGGGAGCTGCGAGGTACATAACTGTCCCAGCCATGCATAGCGACCACGGGGTGGAAATGCAGGAGTAAAATAATGGCAGCTTGGGCACTGCAACAACTCTCACAAAAATAAATATTCCAACGAAGATATCTCACATGGCACCGAGTTAACACCTTGCTCTTAATACGAGCATATATTAGAATTATAAAATTCTAATACATGTCTATCACATGTATTTGCAGCCTGACGGAAACTTTCTTCTAAAAGCGACCTCCCCAATGGATTGCCATGTAGTGCTCACATTACCTAAAATGGTGATCCTCGTAGGTGAGCAAAGCCCGGTAGAATAATTTCTGGGTTACTCCCATAAGTGCACATGCATGTGACAATCACATTCAAGCAATTTCATGAACCTACTCGAATGTCTACATGACCAATCCCATGTCTCGAGTCCTCACCGACTCCCTCACATATGCCTAAGCCGAATGCGAGTAAAATATCCAGTTTTCAAAACAAAAGCTTTTTGTTCTCAAAAACTCACTACCGAATTTCGATAAAAGTATTGGACTACCCTCCGAGTCGAATTGGTTGGAGAACTTCGAAACAGTCATAGTCCTCATCAGGAAGTGATCACATTGGACCATCTCTGACCATTCTCCGGAAAATCTTCCTTGAAATTCCTTTCACAAACGTTTTCGTTTTTCTTTCAATTTCATGTCATGCACTCACTCCTAATATTCTAGGGTGCCCCAGTGCATATGGAATGCATGATGCCAATTCCAACACATTCATGTTAATATATTCACATGCATATATATATTAACATAATTAAATCATATTGTATTATGAAAATTCACCATCAATTACACAAATTAGCTCATGAAATTTAATTAACAAAACATGAGCAATTCATTTTGAATCACTCAACTAAACACATTTTCACAAAATTATTCGTGTCACTATTTACGTGAGCAGGTAAAACCTAGATTCTTGTTCACGATCACTCAAATAGAATTTTCTCCTGGTTTAAAGCTTTTGAAACCAGTCTCATTAAATAAGCCTCGAGAACGTTCCTAACCATTTGCATGGTTCTTAAACAAGTTAACACAAGTGGAAAAGATCCTACCTCTTTGGGAGTTGTCGAACTCCACGAGGTGGTGCCGCAGCGTAGTCTGTTTGCGTGAACCAACTTTCCTTCTTTAACAAAGTCGAAAATGCGGCGGTCGATCGACCTGAATCTAGAGAGAAGGCGCATTCTCACTCTAAAATCAACATTCGGCCTGCGCTCTGGTTCCAACAATAGTTATCGGGCGAGTACCTGAAATGGCGCCCATATGAGGCGTGTGGGAGAAGCGTGTGATCCGTTATGTTGGACCGAGAGTGGAAAGAGCTCATCATGGGTCTGATCTGATTAGAGACACCTCAGAGAGAAGGTGAGCTTGTCTGACCGGCGTCTTCCTCACGGCTCCGGAGGCGACGGAAGAGCTATGCAGGATGTACGGCGATGGCAGCCAGAGTTCGGGGTTGGAGATCCGTGCTTCTTGAAGGTGATCTTTTAAGAGAGGTGGTCAGGTTTGGCGAGGGAGGTTATCGTGAGATTCATTGGGCGCGAGATACTCGAGGAGGGTGGGAGCTATAGGCGTGTGGAGTGAAAGCTGCTGCCCGACGTAATCGGTGTCCACGGTATTTCCGCGTCTCCGTAACAAGGATGCGGCTCCGGATCCGATCATCGCGTTGGATTGGGAGGGTGAGGTTGACACTGATGAAGCCGAGGAGGAGGGACGATGTGCATTTTGGATAGCCGTGATCGGGTTTGCGGCGCCAAGCAGAGTGAATAACAAAGTGTTATGGCGACAGTGGAGTGGATGAGTCAACGTGGGAGCGAGAGAGCAGCGATGCGATGCGTACATCATACTTGTTGAGGATGAAGTGCGTGGTTTAGTAGTTTAATATTTAAATGACGGTTTCCATCGTAATTATGGTGCACGTGCATATGCATGTGAGTGATTGTGATTGTCGAATTTCGGAATTGAAATTCGCTGAGAGGATGAATGTAAGACCGAAAATTCTAATTTTAAAAATATGCTTAAAATGAAATTTCGGTCAAAAAAGCAGAAATTTTTCTAGATCTCGGACAGTGAAACGATTTCAGTTGGGAGAAGTAGTCAAATCTAGCTACCGCGTTAATTCATTGAAATTGAGAATAGAATTTTAACGTTTTTCGAGCATGTCGAGTATTAGGTGTCATAAGCGAAATGCAAGGTGACAAAGTCGCATATAACGTATCTTTCATATAACATAAGTTGCATGAGTAGAGATGATGAAATGAGCGGTAAGATTATGCCACATGTCAAAATCCAGGCTTAGGGACATGATTGGTATTCTTCAAATTTTTAAATGATAATAGGGCAAGATAGCGATAGTGTCATCCTCTGCAGCTAATTGAGGAACCAACGTGAGGGAGAAAACACTACAGTAGCTTAGGTTTTTATTTTTAGTGAGAGGCGTGACTTCTCTCTAAGATCGAGCGTCGGTAGTCGGTTTCTTCGGGTGAGAGAGTCGTTACGCGGCGAGGGCAACGCGTGGGCACCGGTTTCTTGGAGTTTCGACAAAATCCGTGAGGTAGGGGTTTTATCCTACTTGTTTTACCCTTGTTTAAGTGCTTTGTTGATGATTCGGTTGGTTTGAGGCCTTGAACGGCCGTTTGATCGGTCCCAAAACTTGGGGCCAGGTGTAAATTATGGAGCTCATTTAGGATAGTACGTGACGGATCCATGGGTATTTGGGCTGTTAATGTATAATTATGCGAAAATCATGTTTTGATGTGTATGAGGCGAAAATGGTCATGGATTTCGGGTTATGAAGTAGAGCTTAGATGATGGGTGATTGGTAGTGAGCAGTAACAGGGTTTCAGCATTCCCGTGAATAGTGTTCTGAATATTTTTGTGAGAATATGTGTTTGGTAGAAGTAATTAGCGAATTGAATTCTTTATGTTTGATAGATAAGCGTGTGAGCTAATTTTTTTTTGTGAAATAGTTGTGAATTTGTATAACGTGTTTGTGTGGATTAATTATGTTAGTATATACATGTTTTATATATTAGCATGTGTTGTATAATTGTGGTGAAATGGCATAATGCATTTCATATGCAGAGGCTAACCTAGAAATTAGGTGTGTGTGCATGACATGAATTTTCTGAAAACGAACATGGTTCTGAAGAAATTTCACAGATGATTTTCCGTAGAATAGGCGTTGGGAGATGATGCTACAATTACACGTCAGAGGAGCCCATATATTGTTTTGGGAAGGTTCCTGGCTGCACTGGCACCGGTAAGTCCGTATTTTTCGCAGGCGCCGGTGGTATATTTGAACAACAGTTTTGTTTGAAAATGATGTTTTCTCATACATGGCTTGGGCAAGTGTGAGGGAGTCGAGTGAGACTCGGGACATGGAGTTGGTCGTATGAACATTCGAGAGGATCGGCGCATTTACTTGAGTGTGTGTTCTGTAGGATAAATTCGTATCTTAACCGGTGGGAGTAACCCATTTAGGCGATTCAGTATTAGACGTGCTTCACTTTGTTGAGGAAATATATTATTTCAGTACAAGGGCGTCACGAGAGCGGCTCATCTTGGGGCGTTTTAAAGAAAGCTCGGTTGTGGCTTTGATGGTTTATGATGTATGATATGTGTTAAGTGCAGAATTTTAATATATGTTTGAAGTAAGAGTGAGTTATTAACTCTTAAGCTATGGTATATAGTTAATGTATATTGATGAGTATTGTTGTATTGGCCCAAGTGGCCCTTTTTACTCATGTATATGTCTTATGATGTTGTTTGGAACATGTTATGTACTTTGGGTAAGAGACTCCGTCTGAGAGACTACGCGATTTTATAAATAGTGTCGGGTTGCAGAGCATTCACAAATATTCGGCAGTTGACGGGTTGTCAACGGACCCCCCGGTTTTGGGGCGTCACATCATGTATCTATTAATCCACATGTATATAACTTAGTTTCTGGAATATTTACCATTATAAATACCATAATAGGGAATGTAATTTCTTTCATTTTTGTCTTTCTAAGAAAATACATATGTCTTCATTATATATTTCTATTTCTTCTTTTGTAATCTTATATTTATCTAATCTATCTGGGAAACTATTTCCTAAGAGAATATCATAATGTTCATTTCCTTACATTTTATTATCTTTGTAGCAATCTACCATAAAGGTTATTCCTTGTAATCTTATGGGTATTTTTACCTTTAAATTACATTCTAATGTTTGACCATCATAATTTTTAAAAACATATGGGCTTGTTATACTTCCTATCATTTCACATTTATCAGTATGGATATGGTTGCAACTAGCACCTATATCTATTAAATTCTTGTTTCTTCAACTTCTCTTTCTTCATTGTAATAATTTTCTTTTATCAGGAAAGGTGAATGTACATCTTCTCTTATTCTTTGGAAACCACTTCTTCTTGTATTATTTCTGCTATTATTTCCTATTAAGGAATTTCCCCTAAATATGGGTAAATCAATTCTCCGTATACAATCTTCTTCAGGAATATCATCTTCAAGGCTTAAAATGTAATTTGTTGGTATTTCTACTATGTCCAACTTTTGAGGTTCTATTATCTCTACAATTTCTCTACATTCATCACTAATTTCTATAAATGGCTTATCTTGGTAAATCTTTTCATAGTTTGAGTTTGATAGTGTGTACATAGCACTATAATACATTGTCATTACATTATTACCTTCTTTCATAAAAGCATTCCTTAAAAATTTGAAATATAAGCTTAGACTATTATCAAAATCTTTATCTCCTAAATTAATGTTATATTTTGGGTAACATCTTGAACATTAATTCGTACATGCTAAATTTCATTGGATGGCTTCCTAAGTATTTCATGTGTTTATATGAGTCTTTATCATGTAAACTTAAAACTGGTGTATTTAGATTTTAGAGAATAATGATTTTATTATTATGCGTACTCCTGCCTAAATATGCATACTTTATTTTTCTCTTACTTTTCATTTTGTTGACTTAATGTTTCATTTGTAGTCTCTTTTATTAATAAATTAATCTTTGTCTCGCTAGCTTTGTTTGTAACACCAAAAATAACCACCCTGTCGTTTTCGCGTGTTAGGGTATTTTGGCAAACATAAATTGAATTTTAAGTAATTTAAATGCAAAACAGGTGAAAAGCTTCGAGTGTATAAGACATAAGAATAGTGTGGTGTCAAAAGGGGCATAAAAGTCATGAGTGGATAGATTAGGGCGAGTGGAAATAACATAAAGTATAGTGCAATTAATGGAATGAGGGGAGGACTAAGGCAAGTAAAATAAAGTTGAATTATAAAAAGGGGAGGGAGACAAAAATAACTCATTTTCGTCTCCAAACAAGAAAAGACTTCATGCGGGTTGGAAGGAAAGAGGAAAGAAGAAGAAGAAGAAAGAGGAAGAGGAAGAAGGAGGAGCAAAGCAAGGTATGGAATCATTAGTATGAGACCTAAGTCTTGTATGGATTCTAGTATGATTTTGTATAAAAACTACTTGGGTATGGATTGCTAGGGTTTTCTTTGGATATTAGTTTTGTTCCCTTTCTAGGGTTTTGTTAGGAATACATCCTAACTCTAGATTTATGGGAAGTTGGGTTTTGAAATCCTAGTTGAGATCAAATTAAGATATGGAATCCTTCATAGTGTATGGTTTTGTAAGGTTGGTAACTTTGGTATGGAAATCCTTGGATTCTTTTGGCTAGTAAAGATGTTTATGGAGTTGTTTGGAGGATTCCATGTTAGTTTTGATGAAGGATGGAATATAAGAGAATTATGGAAGAAAAGTGAATGAAAAAGGGTGGTCGCCATTTACGGCGGGAATCGCACCTTCAGTACCCGTGCAACGAGGGGTGATCTTTGGTACCATAATAGAGCAAAATGGTACTGGTACCATCCAAAGTAGTCTTAGATACCACTCTAGGAACTGGTTTGAATGGAAGTGCAACACAGTGTCTGTGCAGAAAGCGAGTGATGCAAATTGTACCACTAGTTCTGCAACAAGTTTTGGTATTTTTGCATAGATAAGCTATAATTCGCATACCGGGAGTATAGATAAGGAAGAAATTAAGTGAAAAATGTATCGTACCTCGCAGCCTCGGCAAAGCTTCACTTCACCTCAGTGAGTTCGATGTGGGCAAACTTCATGTACTATAATAAGCTAGGAAGTTCGGAATACATATAATGCGTAGAATGTTACTAAGACCGGATAATAAATGACATGACATACATTGCGTGGGCGAGCAGCGTTACTGTTTGAATCTTGATCTTTCACGATTAATCTTCTGGCAACTTGTTGATAACCCGGCACTCTGCTTTGTACTCGACACTTTAATCTTGTCACCGGTATCTTCGGGTACTTATCATGTTGTGTCTTACTCATTGTGTCGCTCTGGTATTCCCATAGTTATATGATAATAACTGAATAGGAATACGGTAAACAAATAATAATATCGTATGATCGTAGTACTAAAGGTATACAGGAATAAGAATAAGCTCTGTAACTCCTACGGGAGATCTGAACAAACATAAAGTTGCTATAAGTACAAGTATGAGTCATATGGAGATCCGAATAAGCATGAGTCTATTAGAAGCATAAGTAATTGTATAAGTTCCTTATATGAATACATACAAATTCTAATATCTGTTATTGTTATATGCTTAATATAACTGTGTATATGCATATTACCTATGTTTCCCACTAAGCGTAAACCTTAACACGGGTTTTCAATCAGGTGTAGGTAGAAGGACTTGATGATCTTCGCGTGGGCAAACACCTTAGTAGGGGTTCATCAGCTGTAGGTTCTGGCAGCTCACGATTAGTGAAATGTAAATGTATAGTTTTGTAGCAAATGGGACTCGAGAATTTGTATGTATGTGACATTATAAACACCACTATGATGTTAGTTTTTATTTTGTATTTTTGTATATGATATGTTGATAGTTATCTTTTTTTTTTTTTGCAGACTTGGACATACCAGCGTCTGATAAAAACGGAGTGAAGTCGATATATAGTCTTCGCCTGAACCAGGATTCGGATCCGTAGTTCGGGTTAGGCAAGAGTGGGGTGTGACATTGTTAATTGTTATACTTCTTTCTATCTTTTGGTATTCATGGATTGTATATTTTCTATGCATATATCTTTCATTTAGGTATCTTAGTAATCCTTCTCCTAGGGCTTTTAGATCAAAAATTAGACTTTGGATTTTTTGTAATTTTCTATTATCAAAAGTGCTCTTCAATCTATATTCTTCTTGATCTTCTTTTGCACTAAAAACTTCAAATTCTGGATTATCATCTTTCTCATTATCTCTTTAATCATTCTAAAGACAATGGAATTCTCACTTTATAAGCGTAAGACACGAAATTCGATTTTGGAAAAATGGCAAAAATCGTAATTTCGGTTCTGAAATAGTAATTTAGGTTAAAATCCATAATTGATTCTCTAGATCTCGGATGATGAAGCAATTTCATACGTTGGAATAGTCTCGTGAAATCTAGCTAGCACGTAAATTTCGTCGGGTCGAGACAGTGGAATTTACACGTTTTCGAGGCATCGCGGTTGAGATTGTCGTGGCGTTTTCGATGCGACGAGTCACCATATAACACGTACTCATGTGCCATAAGTGAGTAGAAAAATGATAATAGACTGACGAGCAGTCATAGAATGTCAAGCGAGAAAGAAGGGGGTGGTATTAAATGGATTAAATGAACTAAGGCAAAAAGAACAATGCTCTTCTTCTCCAGTGAAACAAGACCAAAAAAAGCAGATTTGGAGAAGATGATGCAGTGAAGTCTGAGAACAGAATTTTAAGAGAATTTCTTTAGAGAGAGAAGAAGCTTCTCTCTAAAATGTCGCGTGTTTAGGCAGTCGGCCGATCTTAGGGACAGAGAAGGAAGGCTACGCGGAGGAGGGCATTAGATCTGGTTTAAGGAGTTTAGACAAACTCAGAGGTGAGGTTTCTCACTGCCCGGGTTTTATTCACTTCTTTGGCCACACGGTAAATGTTTGGTGAATGAGGAGCCGTGAAATTTGTTGATCAGTCCCAGGCAGGACCGGAGTGATATAATTTTATGGAATCCAAATGTCGCGGCCGATGTAGTGGGGCTGTTTGGGGGTTTTATTTTATAAAATTTGTATTAAATCATGTATTGATTGGAATGAGACCGGAAATGGCCGTGAAATGCGGGTTCACAAGGTGAGCAGATGGATTGTGATTTTTTGGGAATAGTAACGAGGGTTTCACTTATTCAGTGTTCTCAATAATTTTTGTGAATTAATATGTTGGTCGAGTAATTCAAGTAAATTGCTCGTGTTTGATCGATAGCCCCAGTGAGCTAATTTTGATGTATGAAATGATAATTACATGACATGATTGTGTGATTAACATATGTGGATATGTGCATGTTTACATATTTGCATGTGATTAGGCTTGTATTGGAATTGGCATCATCATTCCATATGCCTTTGAAACACCTAGGGCCCATAGGAGTGAGTGCATGAGATAGTCACAGAAAATGGTTCGGTTGTCTAAAAATATTGATAGCCCGGTGGTGGGGTAAAAAATATCGATCGTCGGACGGCCCAGTGATATTCATCGGAGGGTAGTCCGCAAGCAGTAATATATGTCGTCGAAAGCGACCCGATTGATATATATCGTTGGAGGGTTATCACTAACAAAACAATAATTCATCTGAGGCTTAGGCGAGTGTGAGAGGGTCGGAGCAGACCGGGATGCGGAGTTGGTCATGTAGACATTCAAGTGGGATCATGCATTTAGCCCGGATATTGCGTTTATTTGGAACGATAGCGCACTTTGGTGGAGAAGTGGCCGCAGGCGATTCCGCCTCTTGACTTCAACTCATGTGGCGTAACCAGGGTCCGTTGACTGCCCGTCCCGGCCAGCGAATACTAAGTGAATGTCGGTGACGACATTTTTCCACAATCGAGGCGAAGTCTCCTTTTGTCGGGAGCTCTACCCCAATACAAAATCTTCATAAAACCTGTCCCAAACATCAATCACGTTACAAAAGCGGTCTCTTGGGCGAAACGATACTAATCTGTATATCCAACGAGTTATATCTTGCTAATATTCCAACTATATCCATAATCACGAGTTAATGATTTACTCTTATACAACACATATAATCAAAATGAGAAGCATTCCTAATACATATAGAAACATCAACAAAGCATTCAGAAGCTTTCTTGCTAGCCTCTGGGCGACGCGTCTCCTACATACGCTCAGGTACTTTGTAAGGGGATCCCACGGCAGAGGTGAGCTAAAGCTCAGTAGATAAGCTACAAGTGGACTACTCACCACCTAAGTGCGGTCTGATGTTCCAGATTTAAACACACATTCAAGCAATTGCATGCTCCTGCTTGAATATCTACATGACCAACTAAGATCAGAGTCCTCAGGCTCTCTCACTACGCACAGCCTTGTATGAGAATTATTATTTTATTAGTGGGCAACCTCCGATGGGTATATATCAATTGGGCCGCTCTGACGATTGATATATATTATTTGTTTGTGGACTACCCTCAGGTGAATAAATATCAGCTGGGCCGCTCAGTACGGTTGATATTTTAAGTTTAATGAACTACCCTCAGATAATTAACATTTTAAAAGTATCCTACGAACCGTCTTCTACAGACTTATACCATGCACTAACTCCTATCTCTCTAGGATACCCGGTGCATATGAAATGCATTATGATGCATTAATGATTCATACAACACATGCAAATATATACTTGTGAATATCTTCAGCATCAAATCAATCGCTGATAAATGTTATGTAATTATACAACTCATATATCACATCAATTAGCTCACTTGGGCTAATGATTAAACATCTCGATGACATACACACCTGATTATATTCCACATAATTGTGACCTCATGTCATATAAGCTTATGCATTAACATTTTAAAATCAACACAATGGCCTACAAACACAATTTAATTCCATGTAATTGTGTGTCATTGTACTAACACATTAAAATAATGTATTAACTATTTAATTCCACCTGGCTTCGAAGCCACATTCATTTGTACCATTTTAAAGCACACAACACCTGGACAATTGTATCCATTTCACACAAACGAGTGTTTTAGGTCCCAAAAAGCGAACAAATGGGGCGTCACGGGCAGCCACACCTCCCACCGGTTCCTCTTGGTGGGCAGATTTCGATCCATTTCCGGTCTCTAATCACGAAATAGAATTTATTACACAAGTGCAACACAGTGACAACAAACGATTCTGGGCATTCCACGGACAACCCATGTTTGGGACGATCTCTGACCATTCACGACCTTTCATATCAATACGTGTATTTTAAATGGAAAATTTCCACCTGTGACAAAATGCGAAGCGATCCGCGGATAATTAGGAAAAATCACGATAATTTCTGATTGATCCGTGTTTTGGGGCCGTCAAGCAGCTGCTCAACGACACCGAGCCAACGAAACATCGAAAAACCGCCAAAATGGAATACCGCGCCAAGTAGGAAAATCTTACCTCTTGGGTTGTCAACTCCCAATCCAGGTCCCACGCGTTGTCACCTTGCGTAGAACAACCACATGTGCTCGTGAAATCGGCGGCGGGTAGCGTGTATTTGAGAAAGTAGAACTCTCTCTCTGAAATAAAAAGGAACTGCATCAAAATTAAACCTCTCACGTTTTTGGTCTTGGCAGGTAGGAGATGAGTGACTATTGGCTATTTTGTCCTCTAGTCACTTAAAATCAAATCCCGTAATTACCATTTATCCCTCTCACCGATTTGATATTCGTATTTGGTATCCATTTCATCATTTCTCTACTCATACCACTTATGGTACATAGTACATGCTATCTGTGCCTTTCGTCGCCGGCGTTTCTGACGCGACGCGCGATACCTCGGCGTGTCGACTCGGAATATCTCGAAAATTATGAAATTTTGCGTGCTAACGCTAGATTTGACGATTCAGCGGTGAAATCGGTTCGTCATCAGAGATCTAGAGAATTAATTACGGTTTTAGCGTATTACAATGTTATGTCCAGTGCGATTTTGTCTTATTTAAATTGAAATTTCCGGGTCTTCACATTCCTCCTTAAAAATTTGTCGAAATTCCAGGACTATCATAATCTGCGCGCATGCATACTGCGTGCGCTCTATCATGCATGTAAACTAGTCATTAAACCAGCGACCCAAACTACGTGCCTTCATCCCTAAACCGGAAGGATAGGTGGCCCGTGTGTCTCCATGACTTCCCGTTGACTCCTCCCTCCACAGTGCCGCCATAGCCAGCTCTCGCTGGCCTCACGATGCTGCGTGAAACACGCTGCGGCTATCAACAATACTGGTCCCTCATCGAAGGCCCTGTCAGGTGTCGATCTCGATTTGTCACGATCACCTCATGGTTGGATCGCGGAGTATATTCCGGGTGGCGGAGGCGTGAACACCTCGTGGACACCTAACATGCTGGGCGTTAAGCCGACGGCCTCTTGATGAATATCCTCTCGAGTATCTCGAAAGGCCCAATAAATCTCGGCGATAGCCACGCTTGCCCGAGCGATCAACGCTCCTCTCTTGAAGCGTCGCCTTGAGAAAAGCGAGATCCACTAACCTCGAGACTTTGGGATTCGAGACGTCTCGTGGCACATAGCTCTTCTGGCTCTAGCGTGAGAAGAGGCATATCGTATCCAAGCTCACCTTCTCGAGGTGTCTCTAATCGAATCGGGACCCGGTGATGGGCTCTCCCTTTCGGTCCAACAAAGCGACGATCTACATGGCCTCGTACAATGCCTCATATGTTGCCGCCGTATACTGCTTTGATATTTGTTGTCGTGGCGGGAATTCACTAAGGCAGTGCTCCTCACCATATGACCGGGACACATGCTCCCGGCGTGTCCTCTAACACCGATTATTATGTCCATGCGACCCGCGTGTCCTGCGCAGCGCCGGCGGTGTGTGGCGACCTGCTCCAGGTCACGATCGCGACAGTCACATGGACCGTCGGCCTAGTCCGTATGTGAATGGCGTCCCATTATCTGGAGCTCTTGCCAGCTCAGCTGACACTCGATGCAATTTCCTAAAAAGGTATCGAACCTCGAGTCACTCACGACTCCTATCACTCCTTTCCTACGATCTGCGTGATAATCTAACAGTGTGTTTTCATCTCGAGCAACATAATTCTTGACACAACGACTGTGCATTACCGAGAAATTAGGGATATGAAGTGCTCTTCTGGCACTCTTTCAGGATTCTCACCATGAGCAGAATCTTGGAGATCTCTCACTCATAATCCCGACCTATCAGGTCGACTCTCACCTACACCTGGGAAGAACATCTATACCTAACTTCTCCTAAAGGCCTTGGCCTCTAAGCCCCGAATCGATGGTGTCGGTATGACAATCATTTGGGTCTGTTATTGACTGACCCCGATGGTTGTGGCTCATCCCGTGTCAGGCGCGTGATCCATAACAAATATGTATACCACCACCCCAGGTCCCTTCGCGCTTACAGCTGCGTAACCACGATCACGTCGCTGACTTGACCCACCTCTGGCCCCTCGGCTATCGTATTGTTGGAAGTGCTTGTATAACACCCGGCGAAACTAGTTCCTACGACCGTCTTGGGGTGTGGAGGAACGAAGCGTATACTATCATGTTCTCTACCGGTAGCGGGAGCGCATTGTCCCCAGTCTTCGGATCCTATCTCTGGGAGCCCATCATTTCGTACTCAATCGGCCACTAGTCTGAAACTGAGTGTGACCAAGAGATCTTACGCCTCAACCCGAAGCCCAGGAGAAAGGTGATCCTCCCCTCTTGTTACCAACGCATTATCTGAGTGTTCAGTATCACGAGGAGAAATCCTACGATCGTCCGAATGAACTGACTTGACCCATTCGAATCTCGCTTTAATATCCGACCCGATCTGAAACTACGTATCTCGGATTGGCGTGATCTCTCGACTCATCCCAGCACGCCTCGACCTGCTCTGGAATTGACCGACACTCCCAGTCGCGACTGCGTGTCCGTCTTCCTCGATGGCTAAAACTGCTTACTGAAGCTTGGCGGTATGATGACGGTCTCTCGGTAACTGTAGCCTGATCCTCGAGTGATACTCATGCTCCAGCTCACGGTGAGGTAGATCAAAATAATCCACGAGAACTCACGACAAAGTTGATCTAGATAGGGTTTTGGAATACCCACATGCATGAGGTGCATGAATGCCCGGTGGCGCGTTCGTAAATCGGGCATCACCCAGTAAGCTGAGTGCCCATGCTTGGCGTCTATGCCAGTGTTAGGATATCATCCCAACCTCGGTGATGGTAGCCGGTCACGAATGCTTATCTTGGAGTAGACTGCACTCCTCTCAGTGAATTAAAAATCGTCAATCCTTGTTAATGAGTCATAGGTCTGGATCGTAACCGAATCCAGTTGTGTCGATGCGGTCGAGAAGAGATGCTTGCACTCTTGTATGGCCAGAGGCAAGCGCCATGGTGAAGTGCTCGATGCAATAAACTTGCTGTCGATAACTCTTTTAAGCGGACTCGAGTTCTGCTGACTTTCAGTGATTGCCATCTTATGCGGAGTCATAGAGATGGGTGAAATACCAGGTGTAACTGACACCAGAAGTCTACATCCACTGTGCGGAGGGTAATCCGGGTGAACAAATGCGGAAAAAAAAAACATCCGTATTCGCTGCTGTGAACCACTCGTGGTAGATCCCCAAGTCTGGTCTGCTTCGTCCTCACAGGAGTGGAGCTAAGCTGGCCCCAACCCGCCAGCGTCCTAGCACTTGGACTCTCATGTATTATCTTGTCTGGGGAAAATGTCGTGCTTGCCCACGAAATGCAACAGTCTTAGTCCTGGCATTATAGGCGGTAATCTTCTAAACTCCTGATCGATATGACCTTGTAAATTGCGATCGTGGGATGACGTGACTCTAACGTGTCCAAAATCCTCAGGTCCATTATTGAGAGTAGAGTCCCAGGACCTCTAACTTCATGACCTCGACCTATCATTCTTATTCTGCCACTAATCCTGGGGAATTCACATCACGGCAGCTCCTCTGGGTCTCTGAGGTCATACCCATTCGTATTTAGACACTCGTTCTCTAGCTAGGCAGACTGGCCTAATCTTGGTTGCGTCAGAGGTAATCTCCATAGCCTCCCAACACTTTGTGGTCTGCGTGAACCCCGATGAGTCTACCCATGCCAATCGCCCACCTTTGTGAATGTCGGATGATGCGCCACTAAACTACGGGGTTACTAGGATCTTCTTGTCACATGCTATGCTGGCGGGTGCTATGGCATTATTTGTAATACCTACGACCTGCCGACGAATCCAGCGATCGATACTTGATTATTGCGACCGGTGCCGATGGGCGTTCTGCGTCATGACCTCACACTAACCATTTACATTGGTGAATGGCCTTGCGATTCATGCCAGTGCCATTCCGGTCTAACTAGCGATGCGGATGCGATTACTAATAGACTTAGCTTGACCTGACCCGGCCGTTCATTTCGCAAGTGGCGTAGAATTTTAATATTCGATTCATTCATTTCCAATAAGGTTCTAGCTTTCTTGTTCATTTGATGTGAATCCCACTAAGGTCATAACCCGTAACCTTAGCATTTACCCTTTTCTATCACGCATTTTCACCATCGTATAATTCCCTACGCCTTCTTTGTGATTCGATTTCAATTGGTAGTTACTTCCAATACGGTATCTGCAAAGGCATAACCGCGACCGAGACACTAATCATACACATAACTCAGTGTATCACGCCCAATCATTTAGCGTTAATATTATTTTCAACAAAATTTTATTTTCAAAAATTACTATTTTGAAAATTTTATTTCCGAAAAATTTATCAAATTTATTTGATTTTATTTGAATTTAATAAATATTATTTTATTTATTTTTATTTTTTTCGAAAAAATTTTCTTTACAATGACTTGATGTTCATTGCCCATTTCGAGGAAAAATCTTGGTCACGTTTAATCAAGTGCGAGTGCATCGAGTACCCGATCGCAGCCGGCCGTAGCGCCCGGCGCACCAGCGCGAGCCATGCGAAGCGCGCGCGCGCTACCAGCGCCCTGCCGTGCCGCCGGCGTGCCTTGCCGTCCCGCGTGCTCGCGCCGTCCACGCTACGCCCGGCCTGCGCGGCCTTGTGCAGCGCTCTGCTGCCAGCGCCCGCCTTCGCGCCACCGTCTGCCTTCTTGTATGCGCCCGGCATCTTTATGTCGTAGCCTGCGGCGTCTTTGTGCTCGCAAAACACTTCCTGCGCGAGCTCCTATGTCACGATATGAAACACGGCCTTGCAATATAATTCCCTTCCGGCCTACCTCTCTGTCACAATCTGGCTTTAATGCAATGCAATTTTGTCTTCAGCCTAAATCTGCATAATACAAAATCCAGTATTGCAATACAATTCCCCTCCTTAAAATACAATTGGGTAGTAGCCCACTCAAAATTTCTGCACCAAAATATTTATTTTTATTTTTTTATTTTTTTATTATTATATATTTTTTTATTTCCGACGGTTGGAAAATCTTAAAAATACTAAAATCATTTTTTTTCACACTCTCTAATACTCAAATAATTATAAAAATTTATTTAACCCCATTTTCTTAGATTTTACACATATAAAATCTTATAAAGTATTTCTCATCTCTGACAATAAATTTATAAAATTTATTTTCCTTCTCAGTTTTCTACGAAAAAATTTTCTCTACTCAAATAAATTTATAAAAATTTATTTTCTTCCATTCTTTCAATTTTGCCATGTAAAATCTTAGAAAATTATTTCCTCCTCCATATACCCAAATAAATTTAAAAAAATTTTATTTTCTTTAACTTAAAATTTCTTCTCACTTTCCAACATCCCAAATAAATTTAGAAAAATTTATTTTATTTAATTTTAAATCGATTTCTGTTATGCCCAAGAATTAAATTTCTTCTACTAAACCAAATAAATTATGAATTTATTTTGTTTATTTCTTGATTGATTTACCTACTTGTAAACTAATGTTCCACACTTCATCCTATCATATCAGCCAAGCATATAACTCATAAAAAATTCAATCACATAACACCTACAATTCATGTTATGCTACCAAGCATGCAAGCACACTTCCGCAATCAATCACACCAAAACATTTCAGCACATGTGCGGGTAGTGTCCTAGTTTTGTCAAATGATTTTCTAGAGTAATCCCATCGCAAGCTTCCGGTATCAATGCCTAGTGGTGATGTTTTACATTTCCGTAGCTAGCCAAATTTTCTATCCATAGGTTCCATAAACATGCTCGCATATACCACCTAGTGGTGATGGATACCAAACTTGACTCCCTGGGTATTCGTATACCTAAGCTCGTCTGGCTGTGGCCTTTGGCTTAGGAAATTAAGTTGTTCTGTCAACCAGCGGAATACTCGTGAATGTCGGGTGACACGACATTTTTGCAATCGGGCGAAATCTCCTTTTTGTGCGAGAGCTCTACCCCGAATACAAAATCTTTATAAAACTGTCCCAACTGTCAATCACACGGTCTGAAAGCGGTCTCTTGGGCCCCAAGCCAATACTAATCACTATATCCAAAACGGTTATGTCTTACAATGTTAACTATATCCATAATGCAAGAGTTAATGATTTTACTCTTATACAACACATATATTATTAAAATAGAAGCATTCAATACGTAAACATCAACAACCACATTCGGCTTTCTTGGCCTTCGGCCTGCAGGGCCGGGCGGTCTCATAGCTCCGTTGCACACGTAAAAAGGGGATCCCGGCGGGAGTGAGCTAAAGCTTTCGATGGGAGAATGCCACAAGTGGGGCACACTCACCACACAAATGCGGTGCAATGAACACAATTTAAACACACATTCGAAACGGTGCATGCTCACATGAATCTACATGACCCGACTAAGATCAGGTCCTCACCGACTCTCACACTCACCTAAGCAGTATGAGAATTATTATTTTATTAGTGGGCAACCCTCAGGTGAATATATATCAATTGGGCGCTCATTGATTGATATATATTATTTGTTTGTGGACTACCCTCAGATGAATAAATATCAAGTAGGCGCTCAGAAGCCGGTTGATATTTTAAGTTTGTCAGACTACCCTCCGATAAAAATTAACATTTTAAATTTGTCCTCTGAACCGTCTTCTCTAGACTTATACCATGCACTAACTCTATCTCTCTAGGATACCCGGTGCATATGAAATGCATTAGATGCCATTTCAATGATTCATATAGCAGCGTGCAATATATAAACATGAATATACTCGCATCAAATCCAAATCACACAATCATGTTATGTAATTATACAACTCATATATCACATCAAATTAGCTCACTTGGGCTAATGATTAAACATCTCGATGACATCTGCTGATTATATTCCGCATGGTGGCTGACCTCATGTTAATACATAAAGCATGCATTAACATTTTAAAATCAACCACAATGCTTTCTGAGCACAATTTAATTCCATGTAATTGTGTCGTTTGTCTTAACGGCGTTAAATAATGTATTAACCTATTTATTCCACACAACTCAAGCATTCATTTCATATACCATTTTCAGAAAACTTCCTGACACACAGACAATTCTTATCCATTTCACACAAACCAGGAAATTGTTTTACAGTCCCAACGAAGCGATAAGTGTCACGAGCGACCCACCTCCTACCGGTTCCTCTTGGTGGAACGATTTGTCCCGTTTCGGTCTCTAATCACCAAAATAAATTTATTACACAAATTCTAACCTGACAGCCCGCAAGCGGTTTACGGGCATTCACGGGCCGACCGTGTTTTGGGGCCGTCCTACGGCCCATTCCCGGCCTTTTTCATATCAATACATGTATTTTAAATGGAAAATTTCCACACAAACAGCCCAAAAATTCTGGGCAGTCACGGATGGTGGGAAAAATCCCCAATAATTTCTAACGATCGGTCCGTGTTTTGGAGATAGATCAACAACTCCTGTGCCAATACATAGAAACGTCGACACTTAAAAATGGAATAAAGCAGTAGAGGGGAGAAAATCACTTGCCTCAGGTTGTCAAAACTCCGTCAAAGTCTATGTTGTCTGTGCGTGAAACGACCCTTATTCTTTCCAGTCAATCAGCGGCCGATCAGTGTATTTCTGAGAGAAATCCCGACTCTCTCTCTAGAAATGAAAGGAAGAAGCTTCATCAAAATTGAAACCTCTCGTTTTGGTCTTGGCGGTGGAGATGATGACTATTGGCTATTTGTCCTCTAGTCGCCGTCAAATCCACGTAATTACCATTTATCCTCTTTCGGTTGATATTCATTTATTTTGGTACGTCGATTTTAAATCGTTTATACTGCGTCAACCTTAGTGCGGCCCAGTCGTCTTCATTGTGCCTTTAGGTATGAAGCGTTTCGGCACCGACGCGATACGCCGAAAAGCGTATCGACTCGGGCTATCTCAGAAAATTATGAAGTACTGCGTGCTAACTGAATTTAGCGGGGCGATTCAGCGGTGAAATCCGTTTAGATCATCGAGATCTAGAAAAATTAATGCAGTTGCAACCGTAATTACAGTGTTATGTCAGTACGATTTTGTCCTTATTCGAAGTGAGAATTTCTCGGGGTCTTCTGACTCACCACGTCGGGGATATTATTTTCTGGTACAGGGAGCGTGCGAGGAATGACTCGTCTGAGATTGAGGATTAGAAGAAAGCCGGAGTTGTAGGCAGTTTGATGATATATACATGTATTGAAATGTCCCAATTTTAATATATGTGTGTATAAGAAGTGAAAATATTGTAACTCTTGTAGCTATTTGGTATATAGTTGGATTCATAGTTAGTATGTATTATGAGTATGCGTTTGTGGAGCCCCAGTGGCCGTGTGTATGATTGGATATATTGGATATATTGGATATATTACCTTTGTTTGGAGACGGTATATCTGGGTTTGTATTTGGGTTGAGCTCACAGTACAAAGGAGACTGCCGTTTTAAATGTCGGGTAACGAGCGATGTGAAGTGTTTAAATGAGGTTGACGGGTGGTCAGCGGACCCCGAGGTTTGAGCGTCAACATAAACACTACTCATTTTACTATCAAAACTTATTA
Organism: Tetrastigma voinierianum; assembly: GCA_016808115.1. Taxonomy (NCBI): domain Eukaryota; kingdom Viridiplantae; phylum Streptophyta; class Magnoliopsida; order Vitales; family Vitaceae; genus Tetrastigma; species Tetrastigma voinierianum. The sequence goes on along the minus strand of JAEQBH010007940.1, from coordinate 54,844 downwards.
TACTTTCTAAATCATCTTATTTATTTTCTCCCCATAAGATAAATGTATTTTTCTCTTTTTGTTATTCATTATTGTAATGTCCTAATTCTCCACATTTCCAACATTTACATTTGTTTTTGTCTTTTGATGTATTTTGTGTAATATTACTCCTTTTATAATTAAATATTTTCTTGTAATATTTTTTAAATGGTTTTTCTCCCATTCTTTTTCTAAATCTTTTATATTTTGTAAATCTTCTTCTTAGCTTTCTTAATTGTTTTCCATTTATTTTCTTATACTCGCACACCCCCATTTTCCTAGGATATTTATATATTTTGTAAATACTTTTTCTCCATTTCTTGCACCTTTTATAATATACCTGCAGGTGTAATTACCTTAATCTTTTCTTAAAAAAATATATTCTAGCTCCTAAAGTATCAGTATCATCTGTTCTTATTTTTTCATATTCTTCTTGGAAATAATTACTCAATTTTCCTGGTAACTTTTCATAGTATGTATTTGCTAAGATTGTCATATTCATATTACTATCAAATGCATTATAACACCATTTTCTAAATTCACATGTATATTCATATATTTTCTCCATCTTCTGAGTGTTCTTGTGATAACTTATTCCCAAAACTATATATATCTCTTTCTTCTTTGCTCTATCATCTATCATCCATAATTCTCTAGGAATTCATTTCTTTTGTATATAATAAAAGTATCTACTCCTTGAAAATATCACCTTTCAAGGCTAATTAGTGTTATTTGTAATTACATTAAAACATAATTCGCTAATCAACACCACGATTTTAACGCGCTCCCGCATTGATAATATATCATTATTTAGTCTTAGTATTATTATTTCAATTTGTTCCTTGTGTCGCAAGTATAATGTCATTATGCGCGACCATTTATTTAAATCGTTTTAATATCTTTTTGACAATCTATATCTAAATGCTCTCAGGTGTTGCCTAATTGTTCAATTTTTGTCTCTTTTGGTTCATATTTAGGTATTTTGTATTGTTTTTCAAATGTATTTGGGTATTCTTCTTTTATTTTACTAGGTCTTTCTACATGTTCTATAGGATTCACATCTTTTGTTTTATTTAAATTCATTCTACTATTATTTTTATCGGTATATGTCTTGTGACTTCATGTGACTCATTGCTATAGTTTAACATAACATTATTTTGTTTTCCTTCTTTTGTTTCTTTTTCTCTCTAATTCTAAGTATTGTTCTAATAGCTTTTCATTCTAGACTTCTTTTCCCATATCTTCTCTTTTATTGTTCTTTCAGGATATTTTCTAAATATTATTTGTTCTACTCTTTTTCTAGTTGTTCCTTTTACATATTTTGGGTCTTTCCCTATACTAATAAGAGTATTTTGATGTATTTCTATATTTATCATCCTATTTTCTAATTTGTTTATTTTTCTTTAATTTCTTTCTAATTTATTATCCTTTTCTTTTACAACTTTTTAATATTAATATTTCTATTTTTTGTTTCATGTTATTTGATTGCCATAATTCTTTCTTTCACAAATTTCCTCTAATCTTGTAGAGTCCATATTCTTTTATTTTTATTTTATATTTTGGATATAAATTTCCTATTTCTCTTTGCATCAGATTTTTAATTATAACGGGATGTTTGTCCTTCATTTTGGTTTTTTATTTTTCTATTAATTTTCTTGTTTTTTACGGATCTAAATTAACCCCTAAAGGGGTAAATATTCATTGTAATTTTATGCTATATTGAGTATTATCATATTTGTAAGTTATATATTTTTCTGGACTAGCTTTTAGATAAAAGGTAAACAAATTTATGAACATTCCATAACAATTTTATATATTGTATTTTTATTCTTTGTCTTGTTGTTAGTAAAGTCTTTATAAATGTTGCCTTTTCTAAATATTTGTCTATTGTTTTTTTTAGCCTGAAACATTTTCATTGTTAATTTACTCTCATTTAATTGTCTTCAATATTTTATATATTTGAATTTTCATCTTATTCAAAAATTGTAATAAAAATATTGAGTAAGATCTTCTTTTTTAGTATAAGCTTCTTGAATATTAATAATATTATTATTTGTAAATTTAAATCTAAAGTTCTGCCATCAAGTATATTTTTGTTCTTAAATTTTTTTATCTTAGCTTTATTAATATTTTTCTTTCATTTCTTGAGAATGTTGGTTATAAAATTGTCGTTGTTCTTATAAAAAATATTAAGGAAACAGCTATATATAATGTCCTTAATATCCAATTATTTGTTAAAAAATCTAATTTATAATAGGTTAAAGATTCTATTGATTCAATGTCATCCGAATCATAATCATCTTTTTCTTTTATTATTTTCATGATTTCTAAAACCTTAATACAAAATTCTTATGTTATATCCGATTTTGGCTTTTTTGTTTTAGTTTTAAAGTCCTCATTCTACTATCCAATTTTACTATTAGCTTTAAATTGGATTTCTCTATCATTTGTACAAAGTCACTATTTGACCTATTCTCATTGTTATCATAAATTCCATTATTTTCCTTTTCAAAAACTTCTTCAAACACGTTTTGTAAAACTGCTTTCTTGTTAGCATTTACTATGACTATCATCAATACATTCATTGTACTATCTTTCAAAATATAATCCGATTCATGATTTACCTGTAATATTTTCCTTTATTATTTCTTTAGCTTTTGATAATCTTATCATAAGGATTTCTAAAATGTTCTTATATTATCTAATAATCTTATTGTCCTAAATATTTCTTTACAATTGGAAGAATTATTTTATATGATATTGATCATAATTTTCTATTAAATTTATGATTGTTTTTGTTATGTTTAAATTCTTACATTTTTTGTTTTTCGGTCAAATCTATCCCTTAACATATTATAACAAACTTTTCTTGACCTTAGCTTAATTTATTTCTCATTAAACCAAAATTCTATATCGAATTATTCTAAACATAAATGTATTATCATCTAAGATTCTTGAATAATTTATTTTTATATTATTTTAAATAAATAACATTATATTTTCTAATTACTTTGAATTTTGTTATTCCTATTTCTGTAAATAAGAGATTTCATCATTATTATCATATTATTATATGATTACTCCTTTTATTTTATCTGGTTCTAGGAGCTCTAATACCATTAAATTATTGGGCTCACATAATCTCAATAGAAGTAAATAGCTGGATTATAACGAACTCAAACTCAAAAAGAGATGAAATTATCGGACAAAAAACTTATATGCAAATAAGAGTTTAAACAGTAAAGTTATCTGATATCCTCAATTACACATTATGTGTAATCAGAGTGGCCTTATTGTACCAACAGCCAGTAATCCCTTCTTCCTAACACCCCTTTTGGCTTCATGGTCTTTGGGATAAATGAGTCATCGAACTTATTTCCCATTATAGTTTAAACACAAAAGGTATGCAGGAAATTCAAACTTTGGCTATAAAACTCTCTCTTATCTTATAAACACTCTATGGAAGCTTAGAACTCCATTACAAAATATGGATACAAAAGATGGATGCGGTTTTAGTGCCCCTCGAATGAGAAACATTCTGTGGTTAAAAATATAGGTTTTCTACTTACATTTTTGGATTAAATGCACATCTTTTATTGACTTGTTGAGTTATCATCTTATCTTCAGATTTTGATTTATCATCATCTGTCTTCTCACTTTGAAAAGTAGGCATTCTCTTCTAGGTGACGTGTCATCCTTTCTTTTCTTCTGTATTTCTAGTTGTCCTCTCTTTTATCATTAGTATTTTCACTCCTCCAGTTGTCATTTGTCTTGTCATTTTCTCTTTCCTTCTTGAGAAACGTGTTTTTTAACCTCTTTGACTTTTATTTATTATTCTTCAACTATCAGCTTCAATATTATCTTCATTCGTGTTGTCATCACTTCTTTTTGCCAGCTGTTATTACAATTATAGTGATAGACATTCATTGTCATATCACTTTATTATTTACATTTATAGTGGTAGACATGTCCTATCAGGCCACTTGAAGCTAGGATACATTTTAACAAAGGGGTTATCAGGTCTTCATTATTAACTTTGTCTTTTTCAAAGAATCTTCGACTTCTTTCTTTGATAAATCTAAATGGATGGAATTAATAGTTGATCCAGCTACATTATTTTTCGGTCGACATCCTATGTCCTCTAGCTTGTTCCATCTCCAATAACTATCATCCAATTGTTGGTTGCATAGTGGACTGAATAGTTCTTCTTCCTCAAATCTATCATTCTTCTTAGCACCACTTTTATGCCCAGTGCTCTTCTGGTCTTTGTCCATGGTTGATTGTAATACTTGACTTTTGGTTTTTATCATTCATTTGTGTACATTCTTTGTTATTCATTCTTAATAAGGTGATATGCCTTTAAGTATTCTCCAGTATCTTCATTATATTCTGGACTGATACTAAAGAACCTAGCATAATAACTTTGTGTTCTTGTGAATTGGTATAATTATGTTCTGAGAGTCTCATTGAGGATTTACAATCAAAACTCAAGTAGATTCGGTCTACAAAACTAAAATCCATGGCATTTTGAACAAATATGAGATCAATTTTTTATGTTATTATAATCTAGGATAAATTATTTCAAATAGAAGTTTAACAATAACCAAAATCCATTTGGGTTGTTATAGATGAATTGAGAAAGTCGGATACTTTCTCTCGATATCGGGAGATAAGATAATGACAGCTTGTTATGGTAAGTGTTTACATTTTTCCTCACAGGAAATGAGGATATCATCTAAATTTTCTCCTTTTAAGAGGAGTTTGTCCTTTGAGGTACTGTTATCTCCACTTGGGAGGTATTTGTCTTTTGGAAAATTGTTATCTTTCAGGCTTTTATCGTTTTGTAGGATAGGCATTTCCTGAGTACCTTTTGAGATATTTTTGTCTTTTGACAAGGATATATCTTCTGTCCTAATGTTATCAGCAATAGCTATTACCTAGCTTTTTCCCAAATGGGATAGCATATCCAAACCTACCTTATTGATGTTTTTAGTCTGAGAAGGCGAGGGAACATCTTTTAACCTCAATATAATTTCTCCTAATCTTTCAAAACATTTTTTAAGGAGATTTTGTGACATATATGACCTAGATATTATAGTATTGATATCTTTTTGTAAATTTATTACTTTTTCTTCGATTGATATAAGATCATTATAATTTTCAAAGGTTATATTCATTCCTTCGACCATATCGATGGCGATATCGCGCGGTCACGGATGTTATTAGGCGTTCGCGCTTTCGAAAAGTCTGCGAAAATTGTCGATCTGGCGCATATGAACAATATTGAAATTGTAATAACTAAGAAGAGTTTGCCATTTAGACAATCTTCTAACTTGTACTCATTTCCCTGTGTTATTTCTTATAAATCCTGCAACTTGAGTGTTATCAGTTTCTATTATAAAAGGTTTAGGTAATGAGAATACCTCATATTTATTAATTCCTTTTATTATTGCAAGTAACTCTTTTTCATTAATATCATAATAAATCTGATTTTCATTAAAAGTTCCACTTGTATACTTGACATATTTCTCTAATCTGTTTTAAAAGCGACTGCAAATACTTATTTGACTTGTTGTTTGCAGTATTAAATTGTCATTTGATTTAGTAATCTTAATTTTAAGTAAATATATATATATTTTTTAATCTCTTAACTAGCCCATGGTATGTTTTTCACTTCATCTATTTAGTTTTCTTTGTTAACAACTTTTGTAATTCATGTCTTTGTTTTGCTAAGCCTTTTATAAAATCAAAGATAATTTAAACATCCTAAAATTTTTGTATCATTTCTTTAGTTCTCAATTCATTAGGGAAATCTTTTATTTTTACGGTTATGTGTGATTGTAGTTTTATGCCTTTAGAAACTATCATTCCTAGAAATTCTATTCTTTCTTGATATCAACTTTTCTTTTAAAGAGAACTATACCATGTTCTTCTGAATAATATAATATTTAATGATTCCTGTGATCTTTCTCATTATTAGAGCGGATTAACATATCATCAATATATACTATTATAAAATCTGAATAATCAAATAATATCTTATCCATTTTTCTTTGGAAAATTTGATGAGCATTTTTTAATCAAAGGGCATTACTAACCATTCATAATGACCTCTAGGTGTACTAAAGTTAATAGGTATCTTGTTATTATCATTTTTATTTGCCAAATCACGATTTATAGTCAAATTTAATAGTTTTTCTTGCCCGGTTATTAATATTTCCTTATTTGGGATATAATATTCATCAAATTTAGTATTCTTATTCACTTCCTTATAATTTATTATCATTCTTGTTTTTCCTCTTTTTATCTCACTATGTTTTCTTACCATAAAAGCAAGGTTCCTATATGGGCTTTTACTTTCTCTTATTAGATTCATTTCCATTAATTCATTAATTTGTATTTTAAAATCTTCTATATCTTCTTGTGAATATATATTGGTCTTACTCTAATAATTTTATCAGGATCTATCATTTCTAATTTACAGTAGATTTTTGTCTTTTCCTAATATTTTAATGGGTTATTACTAAAATTTTCTTTCAATTTTTCACGTGTCATGGACTATCACTTTATAAATAATAGATGTATTTATTTTCTCTGTTCTCCATTTTCTAGCCTTTTGATCATAGTATCACAAGGTTTTAATATTCTAGGTACTCTTATCCGATGGTTACAAGGTGTTTTAAATATTATATGTATTTATGCATTGTTTGTTGATATATTGAGAATTGTTGTAAAAAAGTCATTTCCTAATATAATATCACATTTATATTGTCCTTGCTCGATAAACTTTTCCTATTTTAATTATTTTATTATGGATCATTATTTCCAAACTTTCTTTTTGTTTTGTAATCTTTTCTTTATTTCCAGTTACACCTTTTATAGAGATTTTAGCATCTTTCGATTCTTTTAATAAAAAGCTTTTAAATATTGTTATTTCTAATCATGTATCTATTAATCCACATGTATATAACTTAGTTTCTGGAATATTTACCATTATAAATACCATAGTAGGAAATGTAATTTCTTTCATTTTTATCTTTCTAGAAAATCACATATTCACTATATATTTCTATTCCTTCTTTTGTAATCTTATATTTATCTAATCTATCTAGGAAACTATTTCCTAAGAGAATATCATAATGTCTATTTCCTTGCATTTTATAATCTTTGTAGCAATCTAACAAAAAGGTTATTCTTTGTAATCTTATGGGTATTTCTATCTTTAAATTACATTCTACTGTTTGACCATCATAACTTTTGAAAACATTTGAGCGTGTTATACTTCCTATCATTTCATATTTATCAGCCTAGATATGGTTGCAACTTCCTTTTATCTATTAAAATTCTTATTCTTCCAACTTCTTTTTCTCCATTGTAATAATTTCTTTTATCGAAGGTGAATGTACATCTTGCTTTATTCTTCAAACCACTTCTCCTTGTATTATTTCCTATTAAGGAATTTCTTTAAATATGGGTAAATCAATTTTTGTATATAATCTTCTTAGAATATCATCTTGAACTTAAAATGTAATTTGTTGGTATTCTATTATGTCTGTGTAGCCCAATGGGATAAGTTGACCAGCAGATTAACATGAAAACTTGTGGATGTCGAGAAGTAGCTTGATACCACACATTTGTCCCCTTTCTGAGACCCATAATTTAACAAAAATCGGATAGAGTCTCCTTCGTGCGAGGAGCTCTACACAAAATACAACCTATATGATATACAATAACATGACTCATCCGGGGATATAACACAATGACCGCATAGGGTCCATTTATGAGTAAAAGTGACCCCTGATCGGGCCCGTTTAATCCATATTCGAAAATATATAAGGCTATATTACCATAGTCTTTAAGAAGTTTAATTAACACTCTTATACGAAAAATGCATGCTAGAACTAGTTCGTTCCAAACATCTTTACAAAAATGATTGCAAGCCAAGCTCAGTTTCTTCGCATTTACGACCTTGAGTGTGTCGTCGAAAAATTTTTTGGTGTACTCTGCTCCTTAAATGTTTTTTCCCATAAGTGCCGCGATGAAGGTCACAAAATACTTCCACTTCCCTAAGTGCACATCCAATGGTCATGTTCCATAATTCACACTCACATTCTCAGTAAAAACATGCAACTTCTACTATGGAATCCTACATGCCATGAAATGAGATAAGACTCAATCATGTATCCTGCACCTGAATCCTTATCGAAACTCTCATGTCAGGAGTCCTTCATAGACTCCTACCACTCCAATGCGATGTCGATGTGTGATAAAACCATCATTGTGGATTACATCAAATGGATGTGCGTATAATGATGCCGTTTTGTCGATCGAAGTGTGGATCCTGATGGTGCGTCATTCTGATCAATAAGTAAGCGTGGGATGCGAGATGAGTCTGCGCGGGCGACGCCTACACTTTCACGGGCTTTCGCAGCACGGCACATATGTATAACAAAAAATAGCGGGGCTTTCACCGGCGGGGTATCTATCCCTACGCGCTGTTGCAACACATATTTTCATTTTCATGTATACAACCACATTAAGCGTTGTCCCGCGTGCCGGGCTTCGCTGATCAAACGCAACGCGGTGTTGATTATAACCGCCTCCACACCATTTCATCAGATGTCCACATGCATATGCAATGCGATGTACCATTCCTTTATACCATGTCACATATATGATGAATGCTATATGGACAATTCTACTCATGCATATCACTCATATATCACCCATCATGTGGATAATTATATCAATCTCGACCTCATTCAACGATCACACATTTCATGTTGACATATTTGCACACATATATCAACATCAACAAGTCATCTAAATCGAAGCAATGATATACTTTATCCTCCTAACCAAATTGTGACATAATATGTCACAAATAGCCTACAAACAAGCCATGCAATGGCCTTATCCATACACAGGCTCATCACACATCGATGCATTAGGACACATATTTGACCTCCGATCAATTACCGCAGCATGTCGCCGAAACTCAAGCGTGACTTGATCCCCGAGAGACCATTTGTGGCATAGATATGCCTACAAAACATTCCACACAAAAAGCCATGATAGACCACATAATAGCAGTTTCTAGTTCTGAGTTGAAACTAGCTAACAGTCCGATGAATGTGAGCCATTAAATGACTCGTTGTGAAGTCAAGAAAGTGGACATAGCAAGTTGTGTATCGATATGGATGATTCAAAGCGTACATCAGTTTGATGTAACAATAAAATTTTCATGGGAAGGATATAGTCAGTTATAATATATCTTGTTTGTTGTTATGTTTATGATTATAGTGGGTTGTTAATTAAGTGTAGCTGCAAAATAAGAAAACAGATTTAAGATAAGCAAGATGTTGTGATTTATTAAAATAGAGATACAAAGGTCATATGATAAAGATATGATGCTCTTATATAGAAATATAGATAATTGATTGCAAATAATGGAGAGATGGAGGACGGGTGTATTAAAAAGAAGAAAATAAGACGAAAAGTGGATAAGCACAAGTAGTCTCTCCATTCTTTTTAGGAGAGCAAAAACAAAGCGATGAATAGAAGGAAGTGATAGGAACAAATTGTCAGTTCGAATGAGGTCGTTTTTGTATTAGACTGATTAGGTGTCAGTTTATTATTGAAGTGTAGATGAGTATGGATTGGATTATTATAAAATTAATATAAATTAGATTCTGTTATATAAGTATAGTTTATGGGATAGTTTCAGTTTGTAGAAACTAAGTATGAGATTCTTTCTATTTGACACTTGCTGATTCTGTAGTTATTTTTAATTTTGCTATAATCGTTATTATTCGATTTGAGTAACAAAATGCTATGATAGTGAAACTTGAGAGGATTGAAGTCTATACCTTTAGGCCTCTGATATATTAGATTGTATCCTAATATATTTATTTATTCTTTTTGGTGATTTTTTGACATCCTTAGTTTGAAACATTAAGGATTTGTGGAAAATGTACTTTGGAACTTAGTTTGGGGATAGTTTAGGGACCTTTTCCCACATAGGAAAATTATCCTACCTTTCGATCATAATTTTTATCGAGACCTTCCCTTGGGCATACAATCTTGAAAAGAGGCATGATTTACGGTTCATCTCACATTTTGATAATTCATTATTAATAACCAACCACCCAAGATGTGACCGATAATGTAAAAAATTGGAATGCTTGTCATGTAGATATCATATCCATTTCTTTGATAAATCGAAAACCATTTGGATAAACGGATTTTTGAAAATGATAATGTCAAATTCCATGGTTTAATTCGACATAACTTGACTTGCTTTGGGAGGCGAGAGTTGTGCATAATTGGGTGATTATAAGTTGGATCGGTATAGATATTGATGTTTGATGTGATTGCCACCTAAAGGAAGTTCCCACTTGCAGCGCACGTGCATGTAAACTACATCGACTCTGTCATATCGGTACATATGGTCCATTGAAAAGGTTTTACATAAGTGGTTGGGAGTATGTTCTCCACTTTGAGGCTAACTTTCATGTCGATGCGGCATGATCTTGGCTTTATGCTATTTCACATGGTATCATTATCGGGATGTAAGTGGTCCCTTGGGTTGAAATTTGATGTTGAACCATTGCGGATTCGACTCGAAATTCCCTCGTAATAAATCTTCTATAACTTAGAATGCCTTAATGAAATGGGCTAGCCCGATACAATTACACCACGTTTGGGTTGGTTGATTGTAATCCTCAATTGAGGAATATTTGTATTAAAAATATTGGGAGTTTTAGGAGATCTTTGTCAAAATTTCTCTGGCTTCGTGTTTGTTTGTCATGTAGTCATCACTCGTAGAAGATTGAGTGATTCAAATTTTGGATAAACTAGACTTATAGGAGAATTTATCTCCTTGAAATAGGTATATCAAATTAAGACCTTCGAGGGCTTAGAAATTTATCAAAGTGGAAGCGACACTATGGTGTGCGCATGTGGCCTTAAAACACGGGTCAGTTGACTGCAGGTCGACCGTGAGTCTGAAGTGGATGTCGGGTTACTCGGCGTACTCAGAAAATCGGGCGAAGTCTCCTTTGTGCAGGGCTCTACCCAAATACAATATATGTATAAACTGTCCCCGAAGCAGGTTCAAGATAATCATGAGTAAAGCGGCCCACTTGGGCCCGTAAACGATACTCATAACAATATACGTAAACATACCTGACTATGTCAATGGTTCACAGAGTTAATAATTTGCTCTTATACAGCATATATATCATAATTAGATAATTACAATGCATGTATAAAATCATCAAAGCCATGACCGGCTTTCTTCACAACCTCGATCTCTGGGACGGCGGAGTCCTCGCACGCTCCTTGTACACATGTAAATAATATCCCTCGACCGGTGAGCCTTCTTAATGCCGATAATTGGAATATGCAGAATTGGGTACACTCTCACCTAAGTGCGGTCTTGATGTTCCAAGCAAACACACACATTCAAGGCAAATGTGATCTGCTTGAATGTCCTAGCTCATCATCTCTTACCCAGTCCTCATGAGCTCCCTCACGCTCGCTAAGCCTCGTGAAATTATTATTTTGTTCGTGGACATGTGACGCCCAATTTTCGGGGTCCGTTCTTACCATCGGCTCGCGAGCTCTGATGGATATCGGGTTGTTGCAGGCTCCTCTTGAAAGATTGGGCGGAGTCTCCTTTGTGCGGGAGCTCTGCCCAGCTGCTTGCATGGCTTGTCTGTGATCCAAATATAATCAAATAATACAAATATGGATAAAAACACAGCCTCTTGAGCCCATATTACAATATCCATAAACATACCCGACTATCCAAGAGTTAAATTTTACTCTTACTCTGACACATATTAAAATCTAAAATTCTAATACATGTAATTACATCCACCAAAATCAAGAAACCCATGGCTATTTCTTACAAGTGGCCTCATGATGGCGCGTCTCAAATCAGCTCCGTACTGAAATAATAAATTTACAGTGAGGTGAAACTATAGCTCAATGGTGGAATCGCCTTTAAGTGAACACTCTTACTGGTGCGGTCTGATATCAAAAATGATATCTGTTAAGCAAATACAATCACTGATGTCGTGACCTAATCAGAGTCCTCCACGAGACTCTCTACTTTTCGCCTAAGCCTCGTGTAAATTGCATAGTTTGTTAGTTTGTGAATGACCCTCGGAGTGTATATATATATCAATTGGGCATTTCCCGACGATTGATATATTGCTTGTTTTACAATGGTATCTCAGATGAATATCGATTGGCGAGCTCAGACGATTGATATTTTTAAATTGGACTACCTCAGATAATTAACATTTTTAGTCTACCCTCAGAACCATTTTCTCTAGACTCTTCTCATGCACTCACTCCTATAGTTCTAGGATGTTCCGGTGCATATGGAATGCATGTATGTCAATTCCAATCCAGTCTAATTCACATGCAAATATATATACATGAATAGATTCACATAAAAAAATAAATCACACAATCATGTCATGTAATTATCATTTCAGTAAAATTATTCGCCCGGGTACAATGATCAAGCTCACAGAAACAATTCGATGTGAATTGCCCGGCCCGAGCCCATATTTTCACAATTTATATTTTGTGAAATTCTTGTTTGAGAGCGGTAAAACCCTCGTTCTTTGTTCTTTATCAAACACAATCATCGGTTCCTTGTGTGAACAGTATTTCGACACATTCGAAGCCTCGTCACCTGACCATGATTTATGGAATCATCATCACACATTCAACTTGGCGATCCCGCGAGCGTCACGAGCTGATCGTGGGTCTCAATCCGACATTTGGTTCGAGGTTTGAAATGTCGATCAAGCGGTCGTTCAAGGCCTCAACCAATGCAAACATTTACATGTACTTAAACAAAGAATAAAAACAGTAAGGGAAAACCCTACCTCTTTGAGTTTGAGAAACTCCCAAAATACGAATACCAGCATGAAGCCTCTCCCGCGTAAAATGAGTTCTCCTTCTTGTCGGCGAGTCGACCGGTCGGATCGCGCAAAACTTAGAAGAAGGAAGACACTCTCTCTGAAAATGAATCAAAACCCTGTCGATTTTCCTCTCCGTTTTTCTCTTCCTTTTCCGTATGGCAGGAGATGGCCATTATTGTGTTCTGTCATAATAACTAACGAAATAAAATCTGTGTATGCGCCGTTTAAGGTTGATGTTAAACCTTATCTGCGTAGTCAATTTTCGTTCTGCTGTCCTCATGGAACATGGTCGTGTTACTGTCTTGACTTTAAGTCGCATGAGAATCGTTTTCTGACACGGAAATCATGACGCCTCGTAAAGCGTGCCTTTCGACGTCACCGAGAGATTTAGCGAATTTTCACGTGCTAGCTAGATTTGGCGAAGATTCAACTTGATGAAGTGGTTTAGGTCATCGAATCTAGAGAGAATTAATTACGGGTTTTTAACCGAAATTACTGTAATTTGTAGTAAGTGCGTTGCTCCTTTTTCAGAAATTGGAATTTCTCGGTCTTCTGAATGACCTCGTGTATATATGTCCCGATTGGGTGTCTCTGCGTTGAGCATTATTTGTGGACTACCCTCAGGTGTATATCGGTGGTGGATCAGGCGATTGATATTTTAGTTTTAGGCTAAATGATAATTGCGTTTAGACAACCCTCGAACTATTTTCTCTAGACTCCTCTCATGCGCTCCTCATAGTCCTAGGGTGTTCGTGCATATGGAATACATGTATGCCAAATCCGTCTGATGTAGTTCACATGTAAATATAAACATGCATATATTTACAAACATTCGAATTCACACAATCGTGTCATGTAAATTCTCATTTCATACATCAAATTAAAGCTAGCTTGATTGTGATCAGCTCACGAAACAATTCGATTTGAATTACTCAACAGCACATTATTTCACAAAATTGTTTTGTGAACATAATCAGAATAGTGACACCGATTCTTATTCGAAAAATCATCAATCGTGGTTCACTTTGTGACCAGAATTTCCACCGCCATTTTCGACCTCTGCAAACCTTGATATTACATGATTTATTGAACAATTCATCACATTTAACCCAAACAGTCCGTAAAGCGATGGCGTTGGTGGCGTCTCAAAATCAACATTTCGGTTCGAGGTTGGAAGCGATCGAAGCGACGTTGAGGCCTCGACAGCCAGAAACGTGTAATTGCTTAAGCGAAGAATACAAAAAGCCCCGAGTAGGGAGAAAGCCCTACCTCTCGGAGTTTGAAACTCCTAAATCACAGTACCACATGAAACCCTCCTCGTAGGCGGCTTTCCTTCTAGATCCAGAAGGCTGAAATAGGTCGGATCGCGTGTATTTCTAGAGAGAAGGAAGACTCTCTCTCACTAGAATCACACCATTTTAGCCCCTGTAAGAAAAATCCCTCCTTTTCACGTTTTCTCCTCTTTTCAATTTGAAGATTAGTACTATCACAACACGTCTTATTATCATTTAGAACAAAATTCAAAATGACTATTTGTCCTTTAACTCCCGATTTGACATTAGGCACTATCTAAGTGGTCATTTCGCAATTTTCTCTACTTATACGCATGCTTTATGAGTACGTGTTATCTCTTGACTTTAAGCTAACATCGAAAATTGTTTTACGGCACCGGCGGCGATGCCTCGAAAAGCGTGTCAACTCGGTAACCGCGAAATTACGTGAAATTTACGTGCTGCTTCAGATCTCGCGAGAGGCGATTCCAGCGGTGAAATGGTTTAGGTAAATCCGAGATCTGAGAATAAATTCTGGATTTTTAACCTAAATAACACAATTTTGTAACGAAATTACGATTTGCTTTTCAAAAGTGGAATTTCCGGGTCTTATAGTCTCGTGCTTGAAGTGGGATACGATTGTCATTTTCGATTGTTATTTTCCGACGGATGGTCAATAAGCTTTCTTGTCTGAACTTCAGTTTTGGATGTTCTTAGACTACATGAAAATCGCTTATTAAATCCATCCGTAGCGATATTGAAACTCATATTAGAGTCAAAATTAAATATGGAGCCTATTGTGTTGCTCGTAACCCTTGTTTTATGGGAAGCCTCAGCTTGAGACGGTCATAATTTCTTAATTCGAACTCACGTTTTAGATGTTCTTGGACTCAATGGAAAGCCCCTTTAGTCGAGTCAAATCCATATACCATGATGAAATTGGAATGATATTAAATAACTCATAAGCATACATGGTAACGCAGACATTCATTATATAATGAGATGAAAAATGCAAAGATCTGAATAAATGATTGTAAATATCGTATATGATTCTGGGATGGTAATATTATTGGGAATATGAGATTATGTGATGAATATAAAATCTTAGCGTGGATTGTCTTAGAACTGGTAGAGGATAGATGGGCATGCTGTTAAGGAAAAATAAGTCTGCGACATACTGATTAGTTGGCCCGGATTTGGGTCATCTATTTTGCCAGACTTTTAGATGGTCATTGTCGTCTGATGATACTTGGCTGTAGGTACTTATAGACCCTTGTTTCGTACAATGAGTACGGCGCAGCCCGGGCTATATAGTTTATTTATCGCTTAAGGTTTATGCGGGGCGTGAAGCATAAAACAAATGACTTGAATATGACATATGAAATGACATGAAGCATGATATGAGAAGCATAGCATTCTTATGTGATCATATGTAGCAGTGACAAGTATATGTTGACAAGAATAAGAAGAAAGTGTAAAATGACATGAAATGAAATAAGATATGATAAAGTATATATGATAAGAAAGTATAAGATTGCATAGACATGTATGGGAATTATATGTATGCAACATGTATAACATGTGTATATGACATGTATGGAATATGAGATAAGTATTTGATATGTTATAAGTATATGTATATGTGTAAAGTGTGATGACTCTTGTTAAGAATTAGGTCCACAGTATTATTCCCACTAAAGCTATAAGCGAGACGGGTGTTTCATCCTTGTAGGTACGAGAGCGAAGCGAAGTACGGACACTCCATCCAGCAGCTGAGGCTAACACTGCTTACTGGGGTGCCCACTAAAGACCTTTGGTCTATTTTTGTATATGTTTTGTTTTTATAAATAATGTAAATATTGTAAATGTTGAACACTTCCATATATGGAGCTAGTACATACTTTGTGATCCGCTCCTACAGAATATAGTACCAGTTAAATGTTTAACATTATATGAATGAACAAGCTTAAATGTTGCCAGTTTATAAAAAAAAAAAATGACACCTAAGCTTGACACGTGTGCCCGGGTTGGGGGCGTCACAAAATTCTATTTTAGCAGAAAATTAGTCCCAATGCGGGCCGATTATTATAGGGTCGACGAAGCGACTGTGGCATCCGGGAAAATGGACCGTAACTTTCGGAGGTTATAGAGGTCAATTTGGGTGATTCAAATATAACCTCAAGTTCGCAATTGCAACTACAATTTCAAGAATAATACTAGTCAAATTCCTCATTTTCCAATCGAAAATCAGTCTAATCACGGATGTTTCATAGAGACTGAATGAGGTGCATTCGATAAAAATTGACCAAACAGCCCTATAAGAACCGTAAAACCTTATTTTTCAGCGAATAGCCCCTAAGGAGCTATAAACCGGATTATTAGTCCAAGCTTAGCCCTTAAGGGCAGCAAAACCTGATTTTCAAACCGACAACTGTAAGGAGTTGTAAATCTTGATTTTCGATCCAAACGACTCTGAGGCTATAAAAATTGATTTTTTAACTTCCGAGCAACCCGTAGGGTCAAAAAAAAAAAACATGGCCAAAGCAATACTTAGGAACGGAAAATAAGCCAACATAGGAAGAATCTGCCTCTTGGAGCGTGAAAAACTCTAGGAGATCCAGTGGACACTTTCTAAACCAAAAACGATTTCCCATCTTGCTCTCTTGAATCTCAGTAATCCATTGTTTCGGTATTAACGTGTAGCCCTCGTCAAGTAGATGAACTTTTCGTTCACAGGCCGATAATTCCGACCAGCGGAACTCAGTGGATCGAGAGAAATAAGGTTAGTTTCTCTCACTCTCTCCTCTTTCTCTCTCACATTAAGAACAACAACAGAAATATCACTCTCTCAAATTTGACTTCTAACTTATCCTTAAGTTTAAAGACAAGGCCACGTTAAGCCACGTGTACGCAGTTCGGGTCGTTTTCTGCAAGAAGCAATTTATTCTTCTCGGTTTAAGTTCAAACTATTTTAAAATGAACCTTACTTAATTTATTTTCCACTTTCGAGATTTTTCTCAAAAATCTAATTTTTGAGGTCCACCAGGCACCCGACGCCCCAAAAATCGTAAAAATCTTACTGTCTCATAATTCAACGAAATTTGTTTGGGTATTTAGATTTCACGAGACGAAGAGTAAAGGTCCAGTTTAAATCGGCGTCAGAGATCTAGAAAAATTCGGTTCATAACGTATTATAGCGACAAATGCTTAGTTTGTCATTTTCGAGAAAAATTAAAATTTACGGGTTTACATTCTCTAAAAGAATTTAGTCCCCGGTCACATAAATCATGCGCATGCAACAGTAATTTTGTATCCAATGACTAAAACATACCTGCTTCCATCCTGGCTTGCCAAAGTTTATGGCTTACTGATATTGCTCATCATCATTTAGCTATTGCATTTATTTTTCCTGTTGCGGGTCATATGTATAGAACTAAATTCGGGATTGGGCACAGTATAAAAGATCTTTTAAGTGCGCTATTCCTCGAGATGGCGTTGGGCGTGGACATAAAGGTCTTTACTTGACCGCAATCCGATAATTGATTCATTTTTAATTAGGCCTTGCTCTAGCCTCTTTAAAAGTTATTCTTCATGAAACAAACTAAGAAGGATAATTAGCATGAATAGTCTTCTGCTCCCATGTCACCCCTCTTCCACTCTGGTGTTACCCTGACACCTTTATTAACCTCACGGTCTTGCCTCATGAAGCACGATCGGTTATCCATGATCGCGTTGATCCACTCCTTAAGGTCATCGGCATCAGCGGCAAGCTCGTGATCACTACATGGTCGGATCACGGAGTGTGCCAGACATGGAGACATGGAATATTGCATGAACCTTTCGATAAACTTGGTATTAAATTGTAGTAGATGGCAAAAGCTGGCTGCCAACCCTCTCGAAATTTTCGAAGGGCCCATATACCTTGGTGGCACCCATAAGACTAACCACTCGTCTCTTAGTCATCACCTTGAAACATGTGCCCGCCCGAACTCAAAGGTCACCAGCCGTCTGTCGGCGTGTCACATTCCTACCAGCGCTGGCGGGTGAGCGCTTCGTATCAAGTCCACTTTCGGAGGTGTCTCTAATCTAATCAGAACTGTAAAGGTCTCTCCCCACGCCTCGTCCCGACAAATCGGAGATCAACATGGCCTCTCATATAATGCCTCATAGGGTGTCATCTATATACTCACTTGATAGCCCATTGTTGTAGCGAATTCCACTAGAGTAAATGCTCTTCCTAGATACCCATAAAGATCCAAGGCAGCGTGCGAAGTAGCATGTCCTCACAAGAAATGCAGATAGTCCTTTATTGTGTGCATTTAGGGATGAAAGGTCATGCTCGTCATCAAATGTGTGTCCCATGGATCTTTGAAACTCTTTAAAATGACTCCTAAACCTAGGATCCCAGTCGATACAATGATCTTAACCTCCATTAGCTTAAACAATCTCTCCATTATCTTCAAACCCTCTGAAATTCCTCTAGCTTGGAGGTCATCACACCACCAAAAGTTGTGACTTGGTAGTTGAGGTCCACTATCACCCACAGCGTCATGTCCTCTTGATAAAAAGTGGAAAGTGGGTCCGCAAAATCCATCAGTGACATGCTCCCATTTCCCACTCGGCTACCTCCAGTGCAGGCTAATCCGGTCAGCCTGGTGCTGACCCATGCACAGTGACATGTGAGATGTCGGCGAACAAAGTCCCAGCGTGTTTCTTCATCCCTCCCGAATGTCTTCGGAGGCGAAGAGCATGGTACATCTTAGTGCCACCTGGATGCCTGATGGAAATGAGATCAATGTCCGAACTCCACTGAGGATCTACCGGCTGGTCTACTGGCCCGGGAACCATAACTCTTCACACTTTATACTACCATCGGTGTGAATGGCCCTGGCAGCCGTCACATGTACCCATCTGTACCCGATCCGCGATGGATATCTTTGTGTGTCCTGTTCCTGAGGCCTTGATCACTCTGCCGATGAGGACTCCCCCGAGGTACCACAGGCACGATCAACTGTATTGCGTCCGGCCCATCCCGCGTTCTCGATCAAATGCGCCCAGCTCTCGAGGCTATGCTAGCCCTGACACTTCTCGTGACTTCGGGCTGAGTGCATCAGCCACCACATTTTCCTTATCGGGTGGTGTCTGAGTGAAATCGTAATCCTCCGGTCTGCATCCCTGCGTTGCCTCATGTTGAGGTCCCGTTGTGTGAAAATATACTTTAGACTTTGTGGTGCTTAGAAGCGCGCGAACTACTCACCATATATAATCAAGTGTTGCCCGAATCTTCAAGGAAAAGACATAATGGCTTCTGGCTACATATCATGCGTTGAGGTAACTCTGCTAAGTGGTTCTTCAGCTGCAAGGGAACCATAAGTCCATGACCTGTGACCCATATGAAAACACATCACCGGTCAGTCCTTAGAGGCATCCATGATACACCAGTGTATCTCGTCCCTTTTCGAGACTATTAGAATAGGAGCTTAAATAAGCCTCTTTTTTGATTCTGAGATGCCCTCTCACATAGTCATTCCACTCGAACTTGACCTCTTTTCGGGTCGATCTAATCATAAGTAGCGACCAATCACAAGTCCTCATTGAACCTCTTGTAATACCACCTTAATCGGCGTATGCTTAAAGGCGACTTGGTATCTCCGACTCATAATTACCTCGACCTTCTCTCGATCAAGGATACTGAAACCCGACATGACATGTCTGAATCTCACCTCAATAATTCAATATTACCCTTCTTTGAATTTAACGCCTGTAGATGTTCTTTCAGGTTTACGGAGAACAATCCTTAAGTGACCCTCAAGTCCACTCTCATACTTGAAGTAAATCAGATGTGGATCACGAAAACCATGGCGAATGTCGATCTCAGTGGGGCTGGAACACCTATCATAAGATCCGTGAAATTAGTCGATAGAATAGCATCATGAACTCGGCACCCCATCTGCATCCGCTTTCTTAAGGATATGCGCACTCCCTAACTTAACGATGATAACGATCGAAGTCTATCTTAGGTAGACCTCGCCCCTCTCGATTGATCAAGCGATCAAGAAATCCTCTCTGAAAGGATACACATTGTAGTAGCATGAGTTATTGACCATTTTTGTATATATACAAATTTATGACCTTTCTACCGAGACTATTCTCTAATCCCCGGCAATAGCGCCAAAAACTTGTTGACCAAATTTTCAACACGGCTACCAAAGACTAACTAAAATCCCCGGTAGCGGCGCCAAAAACTTGTTGACCAATTTTCGTATAGGCGGCTAAAGGGCCCAAAAGCCAAGTCCCTAATAGCAGCAACAAAAAACTTGTTGAGACCAAATGATGTATGTATGAAAATATGGCCGAGAAGTGAATGTGGTAAATACCCAAAAACTGATTAGAAACAAAAGTAAGTGTACTCAGCGAAATGAAAATTGCAAGCGCAGCCCCTTTTAAAGTAGTGCACGGTTCGCCCACAAATAATAAAGTGGACTCTAAAAGTCCGGATATCGTACCCACGAGGATTGGAGGTTCTCTCTAATTGAAATTTGATCACCTCGATTACAAGGGCTCTTCACTATTTAGGCGACCAAATAGGATGTGGAATTAAATCAATTTAATTGAAATAAAAATTGATTTAAGCCAATCCTAAAATCTACCAAATAAAAACCTACTTAATTAAAGGAATTTATGAAGCGACCACCCCAGAAGATGGGGATGATGTTACAAAAGCCGGTTTGCATTTCCTTGAAAACGCAACATTTGTGAGTTGAATCTTTGGATTTGTCCAAGAGCAATATAAGTATAACTTAGTTTCTCCATACACTATACATTTCACTAATTAGAGATCCACATGTTACTTTCGGAGACATGAGTCCTAATTAGTTACTTGTAAATCGACCTCTTTAAAGTTTGAGTTGTTTTCTTTCAATGCTTCCACGACCATTTCTTGGATGAAGAATGCTTGCCCCATAGTCGGGATTATGCAAGCCTTCTCCCAATCTAATTGGTATCTGCGTCCTTTAAATCTGAAAACAAAATTTTCTATCTCCTTGATTAGATCATTTGCTAACACGGGATCGAAAATTGTTCTATCCAATTTGAGGTGGGACTTATCTAAGCAATTAAATAATACATCCATCTAATTAATCCTCACACCATGAAGATAAATCGGTAATCTATCAAAATGTCTTTAGGTTCATTAGTTCCATAATATTGATCTAACCTTTGATTCTGCTCTTTACTCTCGGGAATCTCCCATCTACATTAATCATTTCCAGTATTACAAAAATGAGCAAATCTGGTATTTTTTGGTATAAAGAAATTCTTAATATTCGAGCGACTAATTATATGAAACATTTTAATTATATAAATTCGGTCTTCCAAACCCCGCAAGAAATAATGAGAATCTGCAAATCGTTGACAATTAATTCCCACTCTTAGAGGGTGTTTAATGTTCAGTCAAGTTCGATGATCTTGTCAAACGAAGAACATGAAGAAAGAAATCCAGAAAGCGAGGAGTGAGAAAAATCCGATTTTTAGTTTTGTCTTTAATACGAGGCATTAATGAAATGCGAATCTACATTATCTGACTTGAAATCTTAATAGAAAATAAAAATGCGCTCTAGCTACTACGGAATGCATTAAAAATCAAAATCTGCGTGAAACTAAGAAAATGGTTTAGAAAACCATGAGGTGTTCTCACCTCCCGGTTATACAAAACCTAAACAGTATTTATAGTCACAGATCACGATGAACGAAAGAAAACGAGGCCAAAATATCCATTTTCTGGGCCTTTTGGTTTTTTTTCCAAGATTTTTGTCGCGGGGACACCCGCTTTCCCGTCGCGACATAGTTTTTCTGTCGC
Organism: Tetrastigma voinierianum; assembly: GCA_016808115.1. Classification (NCBI taxonomy): domain Eukaryota; kingdom Viridiplantae; phylum Streptophyta; class Magnoliopsida; order Vitales; family Vitaceae; genus Tetrastigma; species Tetrastigma voinierianum. The sequence goes on along the minus strand of JAEQBH010007940.1, from coordinate 32,753 downwards.
GACATGTTCTTTCTGTCATACGTAAAAATCCGTAAAACTATGTCGGGGCCATAACTTCTTCGTTTTAACTTGGATTTGGGCGTGTGAGGTTTCGTTGGATAGCTCTTTGAATGTATAATGTAACCTTAAGTATAGTTGAACCATTTGATGCTCTAGATGATACAGAAAAACTAATCTTCTCAATGACGCACTGTGAGACATCCGATTAACTCTCTTTTTAGAAACATTTTGCATCTTTTCTTACTAAATCACTTGCTTTCAATAAAAAATCCTGCAAAACCAAATTTAGAGGAAATGTTATGAGTTTTACATTAATATGGATATAAAATACCAAAATAGCATGTGAAAATGAATCAAAACATATATGAGTTTTTTACACTCATCAAGAGTCTCTATTTAACCACCGATGACCCATACACAAAGAAAAGAGTCTTGTCCTTCTCCTTGAAAACAAAACCGAAGCACCTCTAAGGTGAAGTACCGAATAAAACCCATGTCCGATATTCCCGCACCGGGACCTTTGTCTCTTAAGTTCCTCCAACTCAGCAGGTAACATTCTACGTGGAGTCATAGAAATAGGTGATGTACCAAGGTGTAACTCGATGGTGAAGTCTACATCCCTATACGGAGGTAATCCCAATAGTTCATCTAGAAAAACGTCCTCATACTCACAAACCACCCAAGGTAGACTCAACTCCTATTTCACCCTGCCTTCCAAGGTAGCTGTCACCAACCCATCAACCGCCCGTACACCCAGAGTAGTATTGACGGCCTCTGCAAAGCCATGCTTCTCCCCCCAAAACATAACACAAATACCATTTAGTGTGTAGGCATTAACCCTCCTACGATCACAATCAATGATGACTCAATGTGTCTTCAACCAATTCATCCCAAGGATGACATCAAACTTCGACATGCCCATGACCTCAGTCCCACGGCATTAGGAATCTTGAGACTTCTAACTCACATTCCCCGACATATCTCGATCAACACTGACCCTAGTTCCTCAGGAGAGAACCTACCTACATTGGCTTTTCAAAGCTTTCAACCTCTAAGCCCAAACCTTTCACTTAACTTTAACACCCGCCTCTCGGATGTTCAGTGCGTCATCCACCTCCCTCTAAATGGCCATAGCTATCTTGACTATCAAGTCTGCCTCTTATAGGAGGAGTCCTACAATTTTATCCCGGATGGACAATTTCAAACCATCCTCAAACTTTCTCACTTCGCCATGTTTGTGACCATAATCATCAAATAAACTGGCTAATTCATTAACTTAGCCACATATTCGAAAGTACCATCACAGTCTTGTTTCAATTCTAGGAACTCTCGAGCTTTTGCATGTTGAGCAAGCATCGAGAAATACTTGCCCATGAAGAGCTCACGGAACTCTTCACATGTCGTTGCCTCGGAGTTCCTTGAGGCTTTGACCTAATCCCACCATACTTGCGATTCGCCCTCTAGCTGGAATGCAGCTAGCCTTATCCTAGTGGCATCGGAGGTGATCTCCATAAATTTTGAGATCCCTCTCCTTGTCTAACTAGTAGTGCATGTGCCAACTACTAATAGACCTCACATCCTGAACTAATTCGTTCATTCATTTTCCGAACCCCTAAGGTTATGTTCTCTAACACTAGTGTTCATCTTTGCCTATATACATTCTACCATGTATAATTCACTTAAATATGTAACACACAATCACTTAATACAAAACACGAAATGCACAATGAATGCAATGGTCTAAACCCATGCCCATCAAGTCCTAGATAATTGCATACCTACGCCCTGATACCAAGTTGTGAAGCTGGTACCATATATATTAGGCACCAGGTAATCATAAACCTAGGCACTGTACCATAACTGCATGTCCTAGACCCATGCCCACCAAGCCCCAGCGCTCACTCTTAGGCCTCGATACCGTCGCGACACTGCATCGATGCACCATAATGTCCTGGCTTAGGCCCATGCCCCTCAAGCCCTAGGTACTCGTATACCTAAGCTCTGATACCAAGTTGTGATGGCCCAAAACCCGAGGGTCCGTTGACTAACCATCAGCCCGTGGAAAACTTGTGAATGTCGGGTAACCCGATACCACACTATTGTTTCCCCTTTACCAAGACCCATAATTTAACAAAAATCGGACAGAGTCTCCTTCCAAAATACAACTTGTAGGATATATTATAATATGACCCATCTGGGGCCCAATATAACACAATAATCGCACGGGGCCCATTTATGAGTAAAAGAGTCAAACCGGACCCATTTATCCATACTAAAAAATATACAAAGCTATATTACCATAGTCCTTAAGAGTTTAATTACAACACTCTTATACAAAAAATACATGCTAGAACTAGTTCATTCCAAACATCTTTACAAAATGATTACAGTTTCGTAATAACCCTACTTTCTTCACAATTGTGGCCTCAAATGAAAGCATCGTCCACCTGTACTCCCTTTGCACCTAAAATGTTTTTCCCATAAAGGTGTTTACGCTCGTAAAGTAAACTTCTACAGAGGCTACTATATACCTAAGTGCACATGCAATGGTCATGTTCATAATTCACATTCACATTCCAAGTAAAAACATGCAATTTGTACTTGGAATCCTACATGCCATGAAATGAGATGAGACTCAATCATGTACCCTGCACCCGAGTCCCTACCGACTCACATCTTACTCGAATCCTTACCGACTCACATCTTACCCGAAATCCTACTCGATCTACCACCAATGAGATGTCAAAGTGATAAAGCCCATCATTTGTGGATTACATCCAATGATCATTTTACAAAAAAAAATCGTTTGATTTCAAACCAAAAGCATTTTGGATGTTACACCTCAATGATCATTTATATTCAAAACCATGTGTCTTTTTGTGGGTAGTGGATTTTCGGGGTCTCACCACAAGCTTCGCAAGCCTTCCTACACTTTCATGGGCTTTCACCGTTGGACACATATGTATAACCAAAAATAACGAGGCTTTCACCCGAGGGGGTATCTATCCCTACTTGCTATTACCCGACACATATTTCATTTTCATGTATACAACCGTGCGACCCTATTGAACGTCATCCCACTGTACTGAGCCTACCCAATCAAACACCAAATGCAGTGTTGATTATAACCATGCACTCATACCCATTTCATGCATGTCCCCTTACATATGCAATGTGATGTGCCATTTCATGCCTATACTATGTCACATATATGATGAATGCCATATATGGATAATTTCTACCATGCATATCAACGGCGCATCATGGACAATTATATCAATCAGCATAAAATTTCCAAACGATCACACATTTCATGTCGACCTATTTGCACACACATATATCAACATCAATAAGTCATCACCAATCAAGCAATGACAAACTTTATCCTCTAGGCAAAATTGTGACATAACATGTTCACAAATAGCCTATAAACAAGCCATGCAATGGCCTTATCCATACATAAACTCATCACATGTCAATACATTAGGACACACCTATTGACCTCTAATTGATTACCACCAAGCATGTCACTCAAACTCAAGCAATGACAACTTGATCCTTTAGACCAGTTGTGGCATGCCTACAAAACATTCCACACAACAAGCCATAATAGACCACAGAATAGTTCTGAACTCAGTTCAGAAACTAACCCCCAATGTACCCTAAACTGACAATAAACCATTAAACAATTCTGGGTTGTAGCGTAAATTCTAGGAAACGACCATAACTTGAGCTGTACAGGTCCAATTTGGGTGATTCAAAAGCCTACATCAAGTTTACAAATGCACTTATAATTTCCATGGAGAACACTAGTCCAAATTCCCTATTTTTCCCAACCGGAAATCAATACAAAAATCTGGACATTGTATGGGGGAAAACAGGGCAACATGTGGCAGTCCCAGAAAATGGACCATAACTCGAGTTATAGAGGTCCAATTTGGGTTATTCAAAAGCCTAACCTCAAGTTCACAATTACAGCTACAATTTCAAGAAGAACACTAGTCCAAATTCCTTCTTTTTCCAACCGAAAATCAGTCCCAAAACTGAACGTTTCATAGGACCAAACAGGCAAAGATTCCCACGTACCCCAAAAAAATTTAGCCAAATGTACTCTAAGGAGCCATAAAACCTTATTTTTCAACCTAAACAGTCTCTAAGGAGCTATAGAACTGGATTATCAGTCCAAGCAGCCCCTAAGGAGCCCTAAAACCTGTCTTTTCAAAACAAACAGTCCCTAAGGAGTTGTAAAAACTGATTTTGTAGTCAAAACAACCCTTAAGGAGCTATTAAAACTGATTTTTTTTAACCCAAACAACCCTTAGATCAGAAACTAAACCAAAGTAGATTCCCTACCTCTTGGAGCATAGAAGAAACTCTAGAAAGTCCCGTGGACACTTCCTAAACCCGAAACCTTTGATTTCCCGAACTCCTCGCTTGAATCCTCTGCGAAATCCAGAGCCAGACTCACGCAGCCCTCGTCGAGTAGATGAACTTTCGTTCTTGGCCCGAAGAAGTCCGACCGATGAAAATCCGTGGATCGAGGAAAGAAGGTTGGATTTCTCTCCTCCTCACCTCTATCTTTCTCACTGTAAGAACAACAACAAGAAATGAGATCGCTCCTCCACTCTTGAATTTGACTTTTCTAACTTATCCCTAAGTTTTAAAGACAAGGCCCACGTCGCGCCACGTGTCCATGATTAGTCTAGGTCCATTTTTGCCATGAAACAATTTATTTCATTCCGATTTAAGTTCAAATTATTTTAAAATGAACATTACTTAATTTATTTTCCACTTTAGAGATTTTTCTTAAATCACGCTGGGGGTCCACTAGGCACCTAATGCCCGAAAATTATGAAAATCCAACTCAGTTGCGGAATTCAACGAATTGCCTCATCAGACATGGCATCTTAATCCAACTGGAGGCCGCTTTCATCATTTGAGATCTAGAAAAATTCAAGTTTTGCAACTTGTACTATAACGGCAATTTACTTTTTTGTCATTTTTTGGAAAAATTCAAATTTACCCGGGTTTTATAGTCCAATTTTTGAGGTTCTATTATCTCAACAATTTCTCTACATTCATCACTAATTTCTATAAATGGCTTATCTTGGTAAATATTTCCATAGTTTGAGTTTGATAGTGTGTACAAAGCACTATAATACATTGTCATTACATTTATTACTCTTCTTTCATAAAATCATTCCTAAAATTTGAACTATGTTTAGACTATTATCAAAATCTTTATCTTCTAAATCAATGTTATATTTTGGGTAACATGTGAACATTAATTTCATATATGCTAAATTTTCTTGGATACTTCCTAGGTGGCTTTCATATGTTTGTATTAGTCTTTTATTATGTAAACTTAGAACTATTGGTGTATTTAGATTTTCAGGGAATAATGATTTTATTATTATCTGTACTCCTACTAAATATGCATACTTTTTTTTTTCTTACTTTGTCATTTTTTATTTTACTTAATGTTTCATTTATAGTCTCTTTTATCAATCAATTAAGTTATATGTTTCCCCTTTTAGCTTTGTTAATTATACTTCTTCTATCTTTTAGTATTCATGGATTATTTATTTTCTATGCATATATATTTTATTTAGGTATCTTAGTCATCATTCTCCCGGGGCTTTCTTGATCAAAATTTGTGACTCTGATTTTTTTGTAATTTTCTATTATCAAAAGTGTTATTCAATCTATATCCTTCTTGATCTTCTTTCGTAGTAATAACTTAAAATTCATAAATATCATCTTCCTCAATTATCTCTTTACTCATTATGTATCACTTTTTGAGAAACTATTGTCATTCTCACTATAAACACTACTCATTTCACTATCAAAACTTATTACACATTCTAAATCATCTTCTTTATTTTCTCCTCATATGATAAATATCTTTTTTCTCCTTTCATATCTATCAGAACAGTCTCTAATTCTCCAAATTTCCAACATTTGCATTTGCTTCTGCCTTTTGATGTATTTTGTGTAATATTCCTCCTTTTATAATTAAATCTTTTCTTGTAATATTTTTTAAATGGTTTTCTCCATTCTTTTCTAAATCTTTTATATTTTGTAAATCTTCTTCTTAGCTTTCCTAATTGTTTTCCAAATTTTCTTTCCTTATACTCCTCACACCCCCATTTTCATGGGATGTTATCTATTTTGTCACAAAATACTTTTTCTCCATTTCTTGCACCTTTTATAATATACCTTTGGGTATAATTGCACCTTTTCTTCAAAATTTTATTCTAGCTCCTGTATCAAGATCATCTCGTTCTTATTTTTTCATATTCTTTTTTGGAAATAATTACTCAATTTTCTTGGTAATCTCTCGTAGTATGTATTTGTTAAGATTGTCATATCTATATTACTATCAAATGCATCATAATACCATTTTCTAAATTCATGTATATTCATATATATTCTTCATCTTACAAATTTGTAACTCGTGATAACTTATTTCTAGGGCTTCAAGTCTGGGGCTCTCACCATACTCGTGAACCACGGCATGCATCCAAGTCTCTGCCTCACCTCGCCCTCCGCTGCAAGGCTTTGCTAGCTAACTCATCAACTCGCCCGTACATCAGAGTCTCGCATGGTCTAGGTAAGACATCGTGCTTGTCCCCTTGAAACGTAGAATACTAATACCGTCTTATGTAGGCGTGAACCCTCCCACGCTCACAATCAACGACGACTCTGGTGCCGTTAACTACCCATCCTATGATGACATTGACTCTAACATGTCCATGACCTCAGGTCTATAGTGCAGAGTAGAACTGAGATCTCTAACTTGCAACCCGACACACGCTCCACATTCTCGTTCTTGTGATTAGTGCCCAAATAAAGTATTTTGAACCCCGTTTATCAGGCTTTGAAAGCATTTTTTTGTGTACTAATCAACTTAATTAACCGATTGGCACATTAAGGTCTTACTATTCTACTGATCGCATTTTGTATTAATTTTGTAGTTTTTGTGTTTATTTATGCCTATTTTGTCGAGTCATCCAGGGACGAATTCGAGTCAAACTCAAGATTGCAGCTCTGTAATATATGAAATAAGAGCGTAAAAACTGAAATCGAGCAATTTTCGCTTCTCGCATGGTGCGAAATTTTCGCACTGTGCGAAAAAATGCTTATGCATTTTCTTGTTTTTTTTGCTCCGTTGACCTCCCGTTTGACTTCCTTTTTGTGATTTTTCCCATTTTTCCCTTCATGTATTATGGGTATTGAGGGTATTTTTGTATTTTTGCTTATTTGAGCACTATATAAGCTCAAATGAATTCTTGTAGAAGAGGTCTTGATTTTTTTGCCTTTGCCGGAATACAGAGACTGGGCGGGAGTTTTCCCGCTGCTTTCCTTTTCTCTCATTTTCTCTCCCTTTCTTCCATTTTCTCAGCTGCCAAACACCACTTGAGAATGACAACTCAAGGGATGGTCGGCTAAACCCCCTCCATCCTTGAAGAGGAGGGCTACTAGGCTAAGGTTTTGAGGTAAAATGTTGGTTCTCTATTTTTAATGCAAGCATTTATTGTCATTGATGTTTCTACTTATTCTAGTTTAAACTCCTTAGATCTACCTTGATCAATTTAAAAGATTTGGTAATCTTTTAGGTTCCACGAATGCTTATTACTAGATCCACCGAGATCCAGTTAGTTGCCATCTATTTGTCATCAGTAGGTAGACTCAAGGAGATATATTTTTATCGTTCGGGAGCATTTATGTCATTAAATGCTATATATCAAAAGAAAAAATTATTAGGGTTCAATTTTTACAGCTAAATAAAGATCCGGTTCGAAATGACTATAGGTCATCCTCCCCAACGCGAGGAAAAGGACCCGAGAACCTCTCATTTACCTTAGGACCTCAACCCCAGTAGCCCGATGCTTCAAGGAGTTCTTTTTCATATTTTATTTCAGTTTATTTTCAATCTGCAAACCATTCACCTCCACTGTTTTTACAACACCCCTAATCCAAAGTGAAATTCACCTTTTTGAGTCAACTACAAATCATCTACACGAAGAAAACTCATCCCTGTGTTTGACCCTAGAGCCATTATATCAAGAGCTATGCTACTAAATGTGATAGAATTAGTTACAAATTTTGTTGATTCCGGCACACCTACCGCATTATCGAATCACATTGTTCCTAGGGTAGAGCTTACATACAACGTCTTTTCCAAGGTCTCAACCTCAAAGCCCAATTCTCTCACATAGGATCCAGCAATAAATGAATGTGATGCACCAGAATCAAACAATATCCTTGCCCAAAGGCGAGATAACTGAAACATACCCTGTATAACTAACTAATCCGCTGGCTCAATCTATGGTACAACTATGTAGATACACCCCTGGGTCCTTGAAATCTCTTGGCCTCCGTGAGCCCTCGTCTCGACCACCCATACTTCCGCCTCTCTCGGCCCGTTTAGACATACAGTGCTTGTGCCGCACTCTAAGGCTAATACTAGTTCATTCAGCATCTATGCCGAGGTGTTTGAACATATTATGCCTGTGTACGCCCACTGATGATCGACTATGCCATCCCAAACCCTTGGGATCCTTGACTCTGAGGGCAATCTCGCTTCATGTATCTAGGCTGATGGCAATGGAAACATGTAATCAGTCCTGACTGGCTAGGAGCCTTAATATGGCCTTGGCCTTGATAGCCACAGCCCTAACCGTCGTGAACTAGAAGCCTTCAACTTCTTTCCCAAACTAGAAGAAGGCTGGCCCTCCTTCCTCTTGTCACTAGAGCCCGCATCTCGGATGCTCCGTGCATCTTATATCTCTCTCTCTATGGCCATAGCCTTCCTGACCATAGAGTCCATGTCTTGGAGGAGAAATCCTGCAATCTTACCCCGGATAGACAACTTCAGGCCATCCTCAAACTTCCTCACTTTGGCCATATCCGTGGCCACATAATCGTTTCGCAAAAACAAAGCTAATCCTTTGTGAACTTAGCAACGACCTATCACTATCATCGCTCCGCTTTAAATTCTCTAGAACTCCCGACCTTGTACGTCTAATAGTCACGAAAATATTTGCTCATCAAGAGCTCATAGAACTCCCCGCCCCAAGTCATCGCCTCTTTAAGTCCCTCGAGGTCTCGACCCAATCCCACCATACTCGATTCAAATTCTAGCCGAATGCCGCTTAGTCTAATCTTTATCGTGACGGATGATTTCCATAAATTTCCGATATCTTTCAATATGTCTGAACCAATGGTCAGCCACCATCGGATCCCCTCCTCCCGTGAATGTCGAAGGATGATGTGCCTTAAAAATCTAGAGGTTATTTCATCCTCCCTAACCCCAAATGCATCTACCATGCACATCGGGTAAACGCACGCCATAGCTTCCATAAGCCCTCGTCGTCAAAAACGGCGATGGCTGGCTATCGCCTTGTGGGGGACCTCTACGTCCTCGTCCTCTACTTTCCATTTACACATATCAAATGGCAATATGGTCATCAATTTTCTATCTCAATCTAACTAGTAGTGCACATGCCAACCACTAATAGACTTTATCATCATGAACTACACCGTTCAATTCAAACACTAATACCATTCAATTCAATTCCCAAACTATCATGTTCAAGTTGTTTTTCCGAACCCCTAAGGTTATGTTTTCTAACCCTAGTGTTCATCTTTTCCTATATACATTCTACCATGTATATATTCACACAAATCACCACACATATCACACAGCATGTTAAGCACAAAACACGCAACACACAACAATTCATGATCTAGACCCCTGCCCATCGAGTCCTAGGTATTCATATACCTAAGCCTTAACACCAAGCTGTGATGCTTATACCAAACATTAAGCTCGTAATTCAGATACCACAACCTGGATAGCAACCATGAAGCCGGTATCAATGTGATGCATGTCCATCGTGCCCTAGGCATTCTTATACCTATGCTCCGATACTTGCCAGAACGCTCCACCGTGTGTGGCTCATTTTTTCTTTTCGCAACCGGACAAGTATGTCACGATAGAGAAACTCAGAGCGATTGCACTTCCCATTGCACACACGTCCTCTTCATGTGCTGATCTCGCCCTACTGTGTTCGCGCCAAAGCACCGTTGTCGCAGCGGGAGCACAAACCTTGCTCACACGCCAAAGCCGCTAGAGTCATCAGAAGTACCGCTTAATGACAGAATTTATCTGTCGCAATAGGATTCCCCTATCACACGCGTAACTCGGCTGCGCAGGTATGCATCCAAATAGCCTCGCACATGCTCCGTCGTGGGCGACAGAACGTTTTGTTCGCACGGCAAGAAGCCTTGTGGCGTGCCTCGAGCCCATCAGAAATCCGCCGCGCTACCGCCTGAACCGGGCCGCGCGCCGCCGAGCCTAAATCCATCTCGCGTGCATGGCCCGGCCTATAACGCATGACCTTCGTGACGCCTAACTCGCTGTGGGTGATGTAACTTTCACATGGCTAGCCTTATCTAGACATCGTAATATTCTATCGTGGATATCAAAATATTTTGTCACGATGTAAAAACTCCCGGCCCGCCACCACGATACCGGGTAAATTTCTATTATGGCCAACTTTGTCGCGACATAGAACCGCTTCATTAATGACATAATCCTCCATTTGGCCAAGTCTCTGCCGCGAGCGTAAAACTCCTAGCCTGGCAAACTCTATCGCGACCCAAAAATCCTCTATCGCGATAGAAATTCTTCCCATTCTGACCAACTATGTCGCGATATAGAATTTCTCTATCACGACACAAATCCATGATCCCGCTTCGCAACACTAAAATTTTCTCTGGTCGCGACTAAATTCCTTGGCCTCAACCAAGCCCGTCGCAACCCCGGGCCTCTGCCTCGGGCGGCGAAAAAGGGATTCCTCCGTCATACATTGTCACGACACAGAGAATAAAACATCACCGCTAATAATGTGGAGAACCCCGCTGCTACGTAAAACCGTATAGCACTCTACGCGCACCAGAAACCCCGTCAGCGACCCAATAACCTCTCAGCCCCTCGTGAACTATGTCGCAACACAAAGAACCATGTCACGGCACGTTGCTAGAAAACTCACGCGACAAATAAAACCTCCGCCGCTACCCAAATCTCGAAATCAAGCAAGAAATTTCTCCGCCATTTCCGCACCTCCAACCTTTTTTTCTTTCTTTCTAAACACCCTAAATTCAATACACAATAACCTATTTATTACAAAGGCAACATGAAATCCTGGAAAACCTTGCTAAACTATATCAATCATACAAAATGAGTTTAATTACAACTATGTTCTTCTTACATATACAAAAACTAGGTCTTCTGCCCAAAATTAAATAGAAAATTGACGAATATCCAGAATTTTACAAAATACATGAATAAGCCAAATTTTGGCCTTTTTCACAACTAATCTCTTGAATGTGTTTCATCCCCCGGTGTACATCCAGTACCTGAAAATATTTTCCCACAATGGGGTGAGCAATGCCTAGTAGATGAATTCTCCTACAAGGGCTACTCCCCACCTAAGTGCACATGCAATGGAAAACACACACACATTCAAGTACAAGTATGCACATTCCTACTCGAATGTCTACATGTCTTGCCCCATGTCTCAAGTCCTCGCCGACTCTCTCGCACATGCATTTTTCCATGTATGAAAATCTGTTTTCAAAACAAAATATTTTTGTTTTTGAACACTCATTGGTCAATCTCCGATATAATTTATTGGACATACTCTGATATAATTTGATAGACAACCCTCCGATATAATTTAGTGAACGTACTCCGACAAAATTTTGTGGTCAACCCTCTGCTAATATTTAGTGGACATACTCCGACAAACTTTAGTGGACATACTCCAATATAATTTATTTATTGGGCAACCCTCCGATATCAAATCTGATTCAAACTATGTCACGCACTCACACCCGCTTTCACGCGATGTCCTCGTATATGAAATGCGAATTCCATTTTCATGCCAATTCATGTTACATGAAATTATGAGTACTACATGCAACATTAATAAATCATGGATAATTTATATTTTCTACATAAATTCTACCCATCACATTTCATGTCAATACATCAATAAGCATATATTAACACGATTTTCACACAATCAACACGTTATTCATTTTTTTTTTTTTTTTTTTTTTTTGCAATAACACATAAAAAATGTAAGACATGGTCTCAAAATCAGCCTTGGACCGCTCCGAAATAGTTTGGGGTTCTCCCATCTGCACTGACTGAACATCACTTCTGACACTATACTCTAAAACACTCCACGCCATTAAATGGCTCTTAGACCAAAAATAACCAAAGTAGGAGAAAAACCCCTACCTCTCGGAGTTTAGCGAAAACCCCGGATTCTTATACCCACGCGAAGCCCTCGTCGCGTAGACAAACTTTACCTCTTGCTCCGACGAAAATCGACAGTATGATCTCCGTGAATCCTAGAGATAAGGTGGAGCTTCTCACTCCTCTTTTCTTCTTCTCTCTTTCTTTTTCTTTCCCTCCTTCTATTTCCTCTCCCCACCGAATTTGATCCAACGTAATTCAAGTGGGAAGTCTCCTCCTTGCCACATTTCTCTTCCTCATTTGCTCTCTTTCCCTCACCTTATCTAAAGACTTAGATTTTCTTCCTATTATGACATGTGGCCTCCATGGGTCCCCCTTAGACTTTCCCTTTCTTTTTTTGACTTATCTCTCCTTTTGACACATGGCTCTAAATGAGCCATTCAACCAAGTGCCATGTGTCACTACACTTCAGATATCGAAAAACGTGAAATCTCGACCATCCCTGAACCGACGAAATCTCGACCGTAACTAGATTTTTTGCCTAGAGGATAAAGCATGTCATTGCTTGATTGGTGATGACTGTTAATGTTGATATGTGTAAATATATTGACATGAAATATATGATCGTTTGGAAATTTTATGTTGATCGATATAATCAGCTCCATGAGGGCGGGTGATACGCAGATAAGCAGAATTGTCCATATAGCATTCATCATATATGTGATATGGTATAGGTAATGAAATGGCATATCGCATTACATATGCAATTCCGGGACATCGTATGAAATGGGTGGAGTGCATGGTATGGATCATCATCAGGCTCAAGGTGTTTGACGGTGACTCAGACGTGGGACGACGTCCAATGAGTCATACTCGCTTTCATACATGAAATGAAAATATGTGGGCCGGGTAAAAGCAAGTAAGGATAGATAATTTCTGGTGAAAGACCCGTTATTTTTTGTTATACATATAAAAAGGTCCAAATCTGAAAGCCCGTGAAAGTCTAGAAGGCGTGCAGCTCGCGTGAAACCCAAAAGCGCTTACCCACAAAAAAAAAGACACATGGTTTTGAATATAAATGATCATTGAGGTGTAACATCCAAAAGCTTTTAGTTTGAAAACAAATGAATTTTTTGTTGAAAATGACGGCTGGATGTAATCCACAAATGATGGGTTTTATCACACTTCGACATCGCATTGCAGCAAGAGTCAAGTATGACTCTGCAAGATATGAGCCTTCCAGATGGACTCGGCGGTGGTACATGACTAATCCTCATCTCATTTGCGGCATGTAGGATTCTATCATAGAAATTGCATATTTTTACTTAGAACGGAATGTGAATCGAACATGACCATCGTGATACAGCACTTAGGCTGATAGCCTCTATAGGAGTTTTTACTCTATTGGGCGTGGCTCACCCTTTATGGGAAAAACATTTCACGTGCAGGGAGTACACTGGTGGACGATGCTCACTCGAGGCCGCAATTGTGAAGAAAGTCGGGTTGTGGCTTTGTAATCATTTTATTAAAGATGTTTGGAACGAACTAGTTCTAGCATGTATTTTTGTATAAGAGTGTTGTAATAAAACTCTTAAGGACTATGGTAATATAACCTTGTATATTTTTTAGTATGGATAAAATAGTCTTGGCCAGCCACTTTACTCATAAAGGACCCTGTGTGTCATCAGGTTATATTAAATTTAAATGGACTATGTTATCATATATCCTATAGTTGTATTTAGTAAGAGCCCCTGCACAAAGGAGACTTCATTCGATTTTTTTTAAATTACGGGTCTCGTAAAGTGGACACAAAGAAGGTGGTATCTAAGTTACCTAACATCCATAAGTTTTCCGTCGCTGATGGTTGGTCAACTGACCCTGTGTTTCTGGGTGTCACAATTGGTATCATAACACAGTATACGAGTACCCAGGCTCGAGGGGCATGAGCCTAAGCCAACATTTATGGTGCATCCGATAATTAATGTCACGCCTTGGTATCAGAGCTTAGGTTTATGATTACCTAGTGCTCGATATCTGATACCAACGTCACAGCTTTGTATCAAGGCGTAGGTATGCGATTACCTAGGGCTTGATAGGCATGAGTTTAGACCATTGCATTCATTATGCATTTCATGCTTTGCATTGTGTGATTGTGTGTTTCATATTGCGTGAATTATATACATGGTAGAATGTATATAGGAAAATATGAATATTAGGGTTAGAAAACATAACCTTAGGGGTTCGAGAAAATAGTGAACAGAAAAGTTCAGAGTGTTGAGGTCTATTAATGGTTGGCACATGCGCTACTAGTTATATAAGGAGAGAATGTCTACCGAGATTCCGGCCTAGAGGGTAAATCCCTAATATGATGGATTAGTCAAAGCCCAAGGAACTTGGAGGTAATGACATGGGAAGAGTTTTATGAGCCTTTCTTTATGGGTAAGCATTTCCCGACGCCGCCGACATGCAAAGCTCTAGAGAGTTCCTAGAACTGAAACAAGGAACGATGACAATGCTCAAATACATGGCTAAGTTCACTGAATTAGCCCGTTTCGCTGATGATTATGTGGCCATCGACATGGCCAAAGTGAGAAAGTCTGAGGATGGTCTGAAGATGTCCATCCAGGTAAAATCAGAGGACTCCTCCTATAAGACATGAACTGATGGTAAAGATAGCTGGGCCATTGAGATGAGGTGGATCGACGCACTAAACATCCAAGAGGCAAAAGCAGTTAAGGAAAGGTTTGGGCTTAGAGGATGAAACCTTGGAAAAGCCGATGTATGTGAGTCTCTCCCCTAGAAATCCAAGGTGAGGTCATCATATATGCTCCGATCAGGAGTTAGAGATCATAGGATTCTACTCATCAGGGACTCCATGAACATGGACATGTCAGAGTTTGATGTCATCCTTGGGATGGGCTGGTTAACGGCACATCGAGTCGTCATTAATTGTTATCGTAGGAAGGTTACTGCCTACACACTAGATGGTATTCGTGTTATGTTTTATGGGGATTAGCATGACGCTTTACCCGAGCCGTGTACAACTCTAGGTGGCACAGGCAGTTGGTGGATTGGTTAGCAAGCCTTACCCTAGAAGACGAGGTGAGATAGAAGTTGAGTCTACCTCGGGTGGTTTGTGAGTATGAGGACATTTTTCCGGATGAACTACCAGGATTACCTCCATATAGGGATGTAGACTTCACCATCGAGTTACACCCTGGTACATCGCCTATTTCTATGACTCCGCATAAAATGGCACCTATTGAGTTGCAGGAACCCACGTCCAATTGTAGGAATTGCTGGACAGGTTTCATTAGGATCGAGCACTCCCACTAAGTGCTCCGTTTTGTTTTCCAAGAAGAAGGACAAAACTCTTCGGTTGTGTTTAGATTATCAGCAGTTAAATAGGGCTACTATCAAGAATAGGTACCCTTTGCCAAGGATTACTAATTTATTTGATCAACTGAGAGGGGCGCGGGTCTACTCCAAGATAGATCTCTGCACCAGTTATCATCAGTTGAGATTTAGGGAGGCAGACATCCCTAAGACAGCGTTCAGGACACGGTATGGGCATTTCGAGTTCACAGTGATGCCATTCGGATTAACGAATGCTCTAGCGGCATTCATGGATCTTATGCATAGGGTGTTCCAGGCCTACCTATATCGTTTTGTTATGGTTTTCAGGATGACATCTGACTCATTCCAAGTCCGAGGAGGGATCATAAGTGGTCACTCGAGGATCGCTCTCCGCACTCGAGAGAACATCGCTTATGCCAAATTCAATAAGTGTGAATTTCGCTTACTAAGGTGAGATTCTTGGGCACGTGGTATTTCCGCTTCGTGGGTATCCGTGGACTCAGAAAAGATCGAAGCAGTTTATGAGTCGGGAGAGACAAAGAATCGCCTTCGAGATACGCAATTTCGAATCGCGTGGTACTATACGAGGTTCTCAAGAATGTGATCTATGACTAGATCGAATTCCAGAAGGAGGCCTCCAGTTTGAGGAATGACTTATGAGGAGGGCATTCCAGAATTAAAGAGTAGCTAGCTTCACTTAAGCTCCTATTCTAATAAATTCCTTAAAGGACAGAGGCACACGTGTATCATGACGCCTTTAAGGACCCGACTAGGTGCCTCGATGCGCCTCTGGGAGGGTTGTGGCTTATGGTTCTCGACGTTTCTAAAGAACCACGAGCAAAGAAAGTTATATGGAGTTGGCGCTCATTGTCTTTACCTTGAAGATTTGGCGCCTACTATCTATACAAGTGAGCACCCGAGGTGCTTTCAAACCAAAAAAGCTCCAAAGTACATTTTCACACAACCGATCTCAACATGCAGGCAACACAAGTGAATGGAGTATCTAGAGGATTATGATTTCACTCAGTTAATACCATCCCTAAGGAAAATGTGGTGGCTGATGCACTAAGCCTATGGTCTCGAGGAGTGTCAGTGGTTTACGGAGCGGGCGTATGCTCGAGATCGCGACGCCTTCCTGGGCCTACGCACAGTTGATCGTGCCACTGCATCTCTCGGGGAGTTTAAGGGCTACGCCCCTAATGTAGTAGAGGATTGGTCCCAAGGATAGTACATAGGAGGTATCATTCATCGTGACCGCAGTACACCAAGTACAGTGGACGAAGGCCAGGCCATTCATTAATGCATTTATAGTCTTCCGTATAAAGACTGCCGTGGTTCCCTACCGGCATTTGAGAGAGGAGGATCTTCGTGGAGTTTTATCAGTTCTATTTTTCTATGCACCGAGGTGGCACGAAATGTATCATGATCTTCACGCTAGTATTACCTCGAGCAAGATGAAGAAACACGTTGGGGACTTTGTTTAACGATGTCTCACGTGTCAGCAGGTAAAGGCTGAGCATCAAAGGCCATCAGGATTACTCCAGCCATTTGAGGTAGTTGAGTGGAAGTGGGAATATGTCACGGTGGACTTTGTGACTCACTTGCAAAACAAAAATCGTGAGGGCATGATGCGATGTAAGTGGATCGTGGGACCCGCCTACTAAGCCCAAGACACTTTCTAGTCGTGCAAATGACCTTCACATAAGAGGATTTCTGAGGTTGCATATACTCTGAGATATTCCTAAGCATGGAGGCCGCATCCATACATCGGATTGGGGATCCTAGGTTTACGGCTCATTTAAAGAGCTCCCAAAGAACCATGTGGACACAGTTGATGATGAGCATAGTCTTTCATCCCCAAACGGAGGGTCAATCAAAGAGGACTATCCAGACTTTGGAGAACATGCTCCGGGCAAGTGTCCTAGATCTTAAGGGTAGCTGGGAAGAGCATTTACCCTTAGTGGAATTCGCCTACAACAACGGTTATTAGGCAAGTATACAAATGACACCCATAAGGCAATTATGAGAGGCCATGTCGATCTCCTAAGCCATTGGATCGGCTATGGGGGAGAGACCCTCCACGGGTCTGGATTTGATTAGAGACACCTTCGAGAAGGTGGACTTGATACGAAGCCGCCTTTCTCGCTACCGTGAGCCGAGAAGAGCTACGCCGATGACATGAGACCTCTAGAGCCTGAGGCCGAGGATCATGTCTTCAAGGTGATAAAGAGATGAGTGGTTAGGTTCAAGAAGGGAAAAGATGTCGCAGTATATAAAACCCTTTTGAGGTACTCGAGATGGTCGGGTACACATTTGATTATCAGTTGGCACTACCGCTGCTTACTGAAAGTGTTCATGCAAAGATTCCATCACGCCTCCGCTGCTCTAAGCACACCCGCATCCAACCCATGTGGTGGATCGTGAGCTTGTCATCAAAAGTGCATGAACCTCGAGTGAGGACCGTAAGTATCATGGATAGTCGAGATCAGGTTTTGTGAGGCAAGACTGTGAGGCTAGTGAAGGTGTTGGCAGCACCGAGGAGTGGAAGAGGCAATATGAGAGCGCGAAGACACTATGCATGCCAACTATCCCTTCTTGTTTGAGGAGGAAGGTATATTCTTAGTCATTTGGCATTAAATGATTGTTACATATGCATACAGTGGATGTGGGAGGTATGTGAATTTCGGGACTAAATTCTTTAAGGGGGAAGAATGTAAAACCAAGGTAAATTTGAATTTTCTCGAAAATGGCAAAACGACATGTAACGCCGCTTTCGTATCCAACCCGACAAGCATCCAAACCCGATCCAGTAGTGCCTGCTAATAATTACTATAAACATAGAACTTTAGTGCTTTTCATTACTATATAATTTTAAATATTTAACTTGTATTATATTCCGTGAGCAGCGACACAAAATATAAGCTCCATATCCGAAAGTGTCTAACATTTACACATTACATTGCTTGGCGTAATAAACAAAATTTACATATACAAAATAGACCAAAAGGTCTTCCAAAGGCACTTAGTGATGCGTAGAAATTTTGACTCCGCTAATGTGGATTGTCCCGTTCTCCGGTTTCCTCTTCACCTACACCTGGATGAAAACACCCGTGCTGCTTTACACTAGTGGGAATTAATACATATGACCTAATTTACTAAAGGTCACCATACTTCTATACAAATGAATATACTTATAACATATATAAACATTTACATATACTTATCATCTCTCATATATATGCTTTTTCATAACAAGTTTCCATTTCATCATATTCTATATACTTTTCATGTCATCTTGTACTTTACTCTTGTTCAGAATCGTATACTATCATCGTAGATATAGTGTTATGCTTCTCATATCATGTCATATATTCTATACATTTCATTTGCATATACTTGTCATTTTCTTTTATGTTTCATGTCTGCATAAACCTTAGAAGTGGATACGATAAATAACTGTATGTACCCGGGCAGTACTATCATCAGATTACGCTGATCCTATCTCGTATGTACCGGTTGTCCTATCACCGCACGAGACAATGATCTCTATTTCATATGACCCAAACGGGCCGCTTATAATGATCCAAACGGATCTATGTCATCGACCCAAATCCAGGGCCTCGATATCCAGAACCGCATGTTGCGAAGAACTATATCCCTATAGGCATGCCTATCTTTCCCCTCTACTAGGTTCTAAGGCATAATCCAGTGTATTTTATTCAATACATACGTATATTCTCGAATACACTATTATCATCTGCAATTATATGCGTATATTTATAATCATTTATTCAGATATTTGGCATTTTTCATATCTCATTTATATGCATGAATAAATATGGCTATCATATATGCTTATGAGCCATTACTATCATTCAAGTCTCATCAAGCTTATATATATATATATATATATATATATATATATATATATATAGATGAATTCTAGACTCAAAAGGATTTCCATAGAGTCCAAAAACTCCCGAAAATAGTTCTGAAAATCCTGTCCGGACTATCTGAAAACAATCCCTAAATTTCAACTCGAACTATCCGAAATTCAGCCCGGATTGTCCGAAAATAATCCTAAAAATTCCTAAAAATTCCTAAACTCAGTCTAAAAATTTTAGGACTGGATTTTAGGGCCTTTCAAGACCTCTAAGTAAATCCTAAGCCATTAAATGACCTTAAGGATAGAAATAACCCAAGTAGAAAATTTTCATACCTCTTGAAGTTTGACGAAACGCTAAGATTTCGTGCCCACGCAGGTGCTCTCGCCTCGCACCAACTCGCCTTCACGTCAAAATCTACTATCCATTTCTGATATCTTAGAGAGCAGCTTTCTCTCTCCCTAAGATCTCTCTTCTCATGTCTCTCTTCTATTGTTCTCGCCCGTCCTTCTAATACCAACCTTATTTTACATTTTTGATTTTATTTTATTTTATTATTGTTTATTTTGGATACATAGCCTATATTGCCTTATTTAGATCTCTGCTTCTACCCCAAAAAAAATTATTTCTTTTCAATTCACTTTATTTTAAATGAACTTAGCTCAAGTCATTTCCTTACTTCCGAGATTTTCGTAAAAATCTTGTCCTTGTAGTCACTGATGACTTATCATCCAAAAAATCATAAAATATCTTAATCGCCTAAGAATTCGACAAAACTTTCTAGTCACTAAATTTCATGAAGACGAATTTAATCTCAGACAAATTGTCATCCGAGATCTGTAGAATTTTCTGCGCTCTCGAACCATTCCGACAATTTATTATTATTATCCTTTAACGAATTAAAGTTTTTGATGATTTGTATTTTCACCCCTCCACTTTCCTTAATTGCAAAAAGTGCCACCCATTCTTAAAAACTCTACAATTTCCTACTTTGGCATACAATCTTTTATTCTTATGTCATTTGGGTCCTTAATTGGCAATTTACCAATTTCCCTTGACTTTTGTATTAATTCCGGGTTTTGCTTATTTTATTTTTAGCATTATTTATTCCGGAAAAATATACATTTACTTTTATTATACACAAAACATGTTATAAAACTGTTATGGTATAATTTTGAAGTATAACTCTCCCCTTAAAAAATTTCGCCTCAAAATTCATACCTTAATCATGCTAAGGTACCAGACTTATCACTATTTTGCCTATGTCGCTTCTTCCATACCATGATGTTGCCAAAACACTTTACCGTGAGGGACTTGCTTGTCTATAACCGTCTTTATTTCAGCATCTAGAATAGCTTTCCTGCCTTCATCGAAGCGAAATCTTCTTGTACTGTATATCTTGAATCGTAATATGTGATGTATCATAACGATATCTCCGAAGGCACAGACACATGGAATACATCACGTGATTCGCTAACCTGCATAAGTGCCCAACGCATATGCTAACGGGTCCAACTTTTCTAAAATCTCGTACACTGTAACGCCCCGTCCCGAGAGGGTGTACTATGCAGATGTGTAACCGTATGTGTATTCAAGGCTTCCTTAATTATTTTGTCATAATAATTCTTTGAAAAGTTATTTTATGCTTAAATGATAAAGTTTTCAAAGAATTGTGGCACTTTTGCAATTAAGGAAAGTGGAGGGTGAAATTCCAATTATGGAATTTTAAAAGCGATAATAATACACAATTACCATGGTTCGTAGGTTTTAAAATTCTCTAGATCTTTGGATGACGAACTGGATCGCACTAAGAATTATTCGAAATCTAAAGGGATCTTAAAATTCTCACACCTCGTAGATACTGACATTTTACGATTTTTGGATGATAGTCATGTGATTTCTCAGCGATGATTTTTACAAAAATCTCAGTTTCGTACTTGTTGATTTAAGCTCATTTATAATAAAGCCAATCCTGAAAAGAATAAAAATTTTCAAGAAAATGAACTCAAATGGGGCAATAAAAATCGTTTATTCAAATAATAATAATAATAAGTAAAAAAAAGAAAATCAAAAAGTAATAAAAATCAAAAGAGTGTGAGAACGGACGG
This sequence comes from Tetrastigma voinierianum, assembly GCA_016808115.1. Taxonomy (NCBI): domain Eukaryota; kingdom Viridiplantae; phylum Streptophyta; class Magnoliopsida; order Vitales; family Vitaceae; genus Tetrastigma; species Tetrastigma voinierianum. The sequence goes on along the minus strand of JAEQBH010007940.1, from coordinate 11,130 downwards.
GAGAGATAGCGTGAGGAGAGAGGTTTTTTATTTTATTTTCTTCTTGTTTCTTTCAGATTTACTTAAAAAATTGATCGTAGATTTTCGTCTGTTATAAGACAAAGTCGGGTCTACGCGACGAGCTACGTGGTAGGTACCAAAAGCTTAGCATTTCAATACACTTCAAGAGGTAGGAAATTTTCCTATTTGTGTTATTTCGGTACTTAAACGCTTATGTGAATTTCTACTTGAAATTTTCTTAAAGGCCGTGGAAAGGTCGGGGAACTTCAGTCCCAAAATTTTTAGACTGAGTTTATGAATTTTTAGGAATTTTTGGGACTGTGTTCGGATAGTCCGGCCACTCGACTGCTGACAGCTTCAGTTGAAATTTCAGGATTGTAGCCTGACAGGCTCCGATTGCACTTTCGTAAATGTTTTCGAGTGTTTTTAGACTCTATGGAAAGTCCCTTTAGTCAAAAGTTTGCTAAAACAGATAGTTTTAAGGGTCATTTAATGTGTAGGGACATTTTGGTCAATTTCACATCATATTATAGATGTCCTTATCGAATGGGACTAGCACGAAAGCTTTCATAGACCTGCTGTCTTTGATATAAACTCACTTCTCAAAGCCCCACAGATGCATTAAAATGTTGAACTGGAGGTATTTTCAGACTAGATGGATTAAGTGAGGCAATTTGAGCATCCGACGAATCTAGAGTGTTTGACAAGATTTGAAAGAAATTAAGAGTATGTACATGAAGACTCAAAATCTTTTTTCTAAAATGAAAAGCTCGTTTAAATTACAAGCTAGAAAGTCATTAAAATATAAATTTATAAAGCTTTTTTTTACCTCCTATCTATATACTCAAAGATAAACTTTTGATTTCAAAAGACTTAAGAAACAGCTTTGGCCTGGTTTAGCAAAACTCTAGATGGCACAAATGCCATTCCTACGATATCTCTGATTGTGCATGGCAAGGTTATGACATGACTAACTATACTGTCAAGAATCGGGGGTTAGATCTAGAATATATAATGAGTCGCCTCCGCACATTCCGGGGTATATAGTTAGCGCAATGACCAGTACATGGCGCATGAGGTGTCGGTTCCGAGGTTCCATTATATTTATAAAGAGATCCCGCCTGTTCATCTGGACCATTCCAGCGTAGTGTCTCCAAGGTTCACTACCGATGCCGTGGTTCCAAGGTTCTCGCGGGTATCACATCTAGATATTTCGTAAATGGGCCACAGTGGTTGGTACTTTGATTTCCAAGATAGCACTTTCGATATTAACCACCACCGAAACGCTTTTCAAAGAAAGATAAATAGTTTTCTGCACGCTTTTCGTGAGCATAATAGTTTTTCGTAACAAGCCAAGAAGAGGAAATAGTTTTAGTTTTCAACACGCTTTAAATGGTTTTCATAAAGAAAAACTCGCTTTCATAAACAATTTTACAACCATTTCGTACGCTTTTCTCATATTGGGAGGTACATACAAACAGACAACAACATTTAGAACTTATAAGACTTCACCGAGCCCGCTTGCCTACGCTGCTTTTAAAATAATTTTTCGTGTGTAGGTGTTTGCCGAAGACTCCGCCCAGGATTCCCCGCCTTAGACGCTAGGTTGTATTTATAAATAAGATAAGGTGTAAAGTGTTATAGTAAAAGTTAAAATGTGACATTTTTTATGTAAATATCTTTTGTAAAATATGCATGCATGGTTTTGAGAAAAACAAAGGCGATGAAATTGTGTCGATTGATCATTATCTTATATTTTGATGAGGACCGCAGGTCCTTTATGGTCAGGAAGTTGGATATTTGGAAAACATTGGGAGTGTATTTTTTTTATACAGGTGATTTTTTGTATTTCTAAGCCACCACCGTGCAAATAAGCAGGTCAGCAGATTTTTGTTAAATCTAAATGTGTGGATTTTGATAGAAAAGTGAAAATTTTTATAACCCACGTTTCCAAAGACAATGAATAGCTTTAACTGGGCTTAGCTTCATGGTAACTTGTCACGAGCGAGCTTCGGGCCGGGAGGTTATCATGAGTTGCCACAGCTTTCCCCGTCAATAGGAAGCGGTCTCACACCAATGAATCTCGACTCGCTTTTCTTTTCTTTTCCAAAACAGAGTATCTTTTTCCACGAAGATACTTTTAAAACACTTTGTCTCCCCGACTCCCATACTCTATATCCTTCTCTTAAAATTAGCATAAGACCTTGGCCTATCACTGCAACTTTAACTCACAATAATCCGAACTTTTTCTTCTGTGCCTTTTACTAAATCAGGACCAATAATCTTATGCTCATGCAACTCTGTCCAACACGTAGGAGTTCTACATCTTCTTCCATACAAAGCTTCATACGGGACTATACCCAATACTGGACTAATAACTGTTGTTATAGGAAAATTCCATGAGTTGAATGTACCTATCCCAACTTCCCGTAAAATCTAATACACAGCCCCGAAGCATGTCTTCCAATACCTGTATCACTCTTTCCGACTGTCCATCTGTTTGTGGATGGAAAGCAATGCAAAAACTCAGTCTCGTACCAAAAGCTGACTGTAATTCCTTCCAGAACCTTGATGAAAATCGTGGATCGCGATCAGACACTATCGATAAGGGAATCCCATGCAGTCTAACAATTTCACTCACATAATGTTTCGCTAGACGATCCATGGAGTAGTCAAGTCGGACAGGTAAGAAGTGAGCAAACTTGGTCAATCTGTCTACAATTACCCATACTACATCATGTTTCCTTTGGGTAAGGAGAAAACCAAATACGAAATCCATAGTAATGTTATCCCATTTCCATTGGGGAATTGGAAGGGGATTCAATAAACCGCATGGTACTTGGTGTTCAGCCTTTACTTGATGACACGTCAAACACTTAGATACGTACTCAGAAATGTCCTTTTTCATCCCTCGCCACCAGTAGTACTATTTCATATCCTGATACATTTTATTACCTCCAGGGTGCATGGTGAAAACTGTATTGTGCCTTTCATATAATATCTTCTTTCTCAAATCCATATCATTCGGTAAACATAATCTACTCTTGTACAATAAACCTCCACTTTCATCTATGGCATAATCAGTCTTGTCTCCAGTACTAACTAACTGAGCTATCTCTTGTAACTTGGCATCATCTTTCTGAGCATTTACTATCATTTGCTTCAAATCCGGTAAAACTTTCAATTGAGCCAAAAAGGCTCCATCGAGTGCAAGTATCCAATCATAATCTTTCAAAGTCAAAGCAGAAATCATTTTCCTACTTAAGGCATTCGCCACAACATTTGCTTTTCCGGGGTGGTAATCAATTATACAATAATAGTCTTTAAACAATTTTAACCATCGACGTTGCCTCAAGTTCAAGTCCTTCTGAGTTAGCAAATATTTTAAGACTCTTATGATCAGTATAAATTCTACACTTTTCCCGGATAAGTAGTGTTGCCATATTTTCAAAGCAAACATTAACACACAATACTAGGTCATGAGTGGATAATTGCTCAGGCTTCAACCCGCTCTTAGATGCATAGTTTTCACTACTTTCCTGGGACTTCAGATTAACACACAACCCACCAATTCTGGTGCCATGAGTATACTCTTCAACCGGCTCAAAACTATTTCGACATTTATCCGACCACTCAAACTTTACTCATTTCCCCGAGTAATTCTGGTGAGCCTGAGAAGCTTACATGGGTAGTAAACTTTACAAATCTTCTATAATATCCCACTAAACTCAAGAAACTCTTTACTTCGGGTCACACTTCGGCGCCTAATCTCACAACAAATTTCAATCTTGTACGGGCCAACTCTTATACCCTCGGCGGACATAATATGGCCTAGGAATGAAACTTCCTTTAACCAAAAGTCACATTTTCTGAATTTAGCATATACCTTTTTTTCTCTTAACGTCTCCAAGACTATTCTCAGATGCTTTTCATGTCCCTGTGCATCCTTAGAATACACTAGGATGTCATCGATAAAAACTACAACAAATTGATCCACATAAGGTCGAACATCATTCATTAAATCCATAATGCTGCCGATGCATTAGTCAACTCCAAATGGCATACTAAAAACTCATAATGGTCATATCTGCTCTAAATGCAGTCTTCAAGACATCTACTTTTTACTATCAATCATAATATCCACTTAAGTCAATCTTCAAAGACGCCCGCTCCTTCAACCGATCAAAAGATCTTCAATTCTCGACAATGGTACTTGTTTTCATCATTACCTTATTGATCTCGCGATAATCAATGCACATCCAGAAAGTGTCATTCTTTCTTTTCACAAATAAAACAAAGTAACTTGCATGAAACACTGGTCAGATAAACCCTTTATCTAAAAGCTCTTGTGAAGGAACATTTAACTCCTTCAACTCGGGCTCGGAGCCATCTTGTAAGATGCCCTAGACATAGGGGCTGTTCCTGGCACAATTTCTATGGATAAGTCCACCTCCCTCTCAAGGGGAATACCTGGTAACTCTTCAATGCACTTGACCTCTCTTGGAGTCAAGTATCATGGCCAAGAATGTCTCACATCCTTTCCTCATAAATCCTGGGGCCTTACATAGGCTTAAGATCACATTGGACATCAGACTTGATCCAATGCCTTGTACTATCACCTCGGGCCCGGTCGAGTATCTCAACCCCATCGTTTTGACCACAATCAACGATAGCTCAGTGCCTAGACAACCAATCCATTCCCAGAATCAAGTCAAATTCTCGGAATGGTAAAGGTATCAAATCAGTGAGAAACTCTCTTGCTTGTATAACAATGGGGAAATTTCTGTATACACTATTCATGCTAATATTGTGCCCTAATATACTGGTCACATACATGTCATATGCTAACTGTTCCACTACTGGTATCTTATCAAATACATGTTCAATGCATACATATGAATGAGTAGATCCAGGATCAATCAATGCATGCATCTCAATATCATATAAAGAAAATATACCAGCTATAACCTCAGAGTATCCCGATCCTCACGAGCCTCTACAGCATATGCCCGTGGCCTGGCCGTAGGCATAGGCTACCCACCGCCTCCCGAAATTATGTCTCCTCGTACTCTATGCTGAGATGGACCACTACGACCCCTACCTCGATCGCGAGTTGAAAGTGGTGCCGCAAATCTTCCTCTGTCACTTCCTTATTGACTTCTATTATCCCCTGACTCTCGGGGACACTATGCTATCAAATGCTCAAGGCTTCCACACTGGAAACACCCTCCTGTCACTAACCTGCAAACTCCCAAATGCCTTCTATGGCAATGAGGGCATTCGCGAATTTCTCCTTGTCCAATCGAAGCACCTCTACCCGTATTAGGTGCTACATCGACCTTGCCTTCACTTCATAAATGAACTATGTCTCGATAGAGCCGAGATTCTCTAGTTTTCCCGAGGAGGACTAAGCTCCTCTAGAAAACTTTCAGATCTTTCGCGCCGTTTCTAGCTCCCTACCACGTGTTGGACCAACCGATAGAAATCTACTTTGTTGAGAGAAGTTATAGGTGCCAAATATCTCTTGATGGAATCATGCAGTCCATCCTCAAATTGCCTACACCGAAATGCCTCGGTGAGGACCAATTCCGATGCATACTTGCCGAGATGACTGAATTCTTTCTCATATTCACCCACCGATAAGTTCTTTTGCTTCAAATTCAGGAATCAAGCTCTAATTTGAAATCCCTACATCTGTACATACTTTGCCCCTGAACTCTTGACAAAGAACTTCCAAGTCATGGGACGGAATCCTTGAACTTCAACGCTTAGTTTCCACCAATCATATGCCATACTGTGAATAAGGAGACTCCGCACATGATACTCGACGGAGGGCATCTAACTTCCTCCAATATTCTCTATAACTTTTCTAACCAAAATTCCGTATTATTGGACTCTTCCATGTTTGTCCCATGGAATTCCTCAGCCCCATGTCTTCTTACCATATCTATCTGTGGCTTTGAGTCAAGTAATATTTCTAATACCCGTCATATCCTAAGATATCCTCGCAACGCTTCATTTGGCCCAACCCTAACTCGCCTCCTCACTTCCGAATACGTATCTCAAGAATCAAGCATATATTCCCGATCTCCGTGGTTAACACTATTATCGCTTTTCACCGGATTTAGAGGACGATCCCTCTATACAAACCACAAGGACATCCACATCAGGTCAACACATTACTAAACACATGCTTTTCTATCATATACTCTATCCAGAGTAGCCTAAACCTAGGCTTTTCAAGAAACGCCTAAACCTAGGCTCTGATACCACTTAATCAGACCCACTCTCTTCTCATCCAACCCGACTGGGATCCGAACCTGATCCGAAAGCTTCCGTTACTAATTACTATAAACTGTAACTTTAAGATTTTTCATTACTATATATAATGTTAATATTTAACTCAGATTATATTCTGTAGCAAAATGATTACAAAATATATACAAGCTCCATATCCTGAAGTGTTCAACATTTACAATATCTACATTGTTTACAAAATAAACAAAATTAAATATACAATAATAAAGGTCTTCCACGGCACCCAGTGATGCGTGGCCTTTGACTCGATGTGAATTGTCATGTCTCCTAGCTTCCTCTTCACTCACACGTGCATGAAAACACCCCGTGCTGCTTCACGCCTTTAGTGGGAATTAATACATACGATCTAATTCTACTAAGGGTCACCACACTTCTATACAAATGCATATACTTATAACACATATAACACTTACATATACTTATCATTTCTCATATGTATGCTTTTTCATAACAAGTTTCATTTCTTATCATATTTCATATACTTTCATGTCATCTTCAGACTTTACTTCTTATTCTTGTAACTGTGATATTATCATCGCATACAAATAAGTATGCTTCTCTATATCATGTCATATAGCCTATACATTTCCATTTGCATATACTTGTCATTTTCTTTATGTTTCATGTCCGCATAAACCTTGTAGCTTGACACGGAAATAAATGTATGTACCAGTACTATCATCGCATTTGCATGCTGATTCTATCTCGTATGTACCCGAAGGTACTATCACTGTACGAGACAGTGATTTCTATCTGTATGACCCAAACATGACCGTTATAATGATCCAAACGGGATCTATGTCATCGACCCAAACAGGGCCTCGATATCTGTAAACTGTATGTTGCAACAACTATATCCCTACAGCATGCCTATCTATCTCCTCTACCGCGCTCTAAAGAAACAATCCATGCTAAGATTTTACGTTTAATATATATCGCATATTCTCGAATAATTATTGTCATTCGGTAATTATATGCGATATTTACAATCATTTATTCGTATATTTGCATTTTTTCATATCTCATTATATTATTTAATAAATACTTTCGCTACTATATACGTTTACGAGATCTATTTACTATCATTCAAGATCTTCAGCGTGAAACTTCAAACTCCGATTGAATGTTATAATAGTAGTTTTTGAACCGACAGAGGTCCAATGATAGAAATGAGGGTAGATTAGAATTTAAAACATCCGACAGTCATTTGGGCATAAAGTGAAAATTAAAATTGTAACGGTGCCTTAAGGAATAGTGATTTTCTTATTTTATCCTGGATGGAGGGGTCAAAGGAATTTTAAGAAATTTCATTCCTACGACTTTCAACCTATATTTGTAAGAGAATCGAGATTTAAGTGAATAGTGATTTCTGATCGAATTTGGAGTTCTGCTACGATATTTCTAAATTGGGCCGAAAATACGAAATGTCCAGAATATATCATAAAGACTAACGAAACTAAATAAAGTGAAACGGAGTCCGCTTTGATAGTTTCCAGTGATCCCAACGTACTCGTAATAATACTTATTTGTCCTGGACATCGTATTTTAATGATTTTAAATCCGATTTCGGTGATTTCAGAGCCTGAAATTCACTGTGAAGGATTTAGTTAGAATATTTTATGTTCAAATTTAAATATAGACGACCATAGAATATTTTTGACATATAATCGATATAAAAATAAAAGGCGAAACGGAGATAAAATCCTTGGTAACGATATTTAATTGTAATACCAATCAAAATCTTTCTTAATTCGCTAAGTTATGATTTAAATAATGGGTAAATGACTTGGTCTCATAAAAATGGACCTATGAGAGGCTTGGATTAAAGGGTAATCTACTTTACAATAACCAATTGAATTCCTTACTTAAGGGTAATTTTGGAAGTTGGAATTTAAAAGCAAATTAGGGATTTAAGTTCCAAATAGAGGAGATCACGTATTTGAGAAGGAGAGAAAGGAGTGTTATAGAAAAGAAAGGGGAGAAAGGAGAAAGAGGGAAGAGAAAGGAGAATCCAAGTTAGAGGCGTAGTTTTTTGTTTTTCAAGCTTCTGGCGATCTTCGCTTAAGAATCACGAGGAGCCAAAGAAACTCAAGAAACAAGTAAGTTTTCATGGTGCAGAGGTTAGGTTTGATGTTTCATGTTTAATGTCTTAAATTCTGTATGATGTTAAATCGATAGATTGGGTTTAATGGTGCTGAATTTAATATCAATTGAGAAAGTCATGGTTTAGTTAGGGTTTTGACAAAATCAAGTGAGTAAGGTTAGGTTTGATGGGAGATTAGTGAAGAGGTTGAAATGGTATAATGCATTTATTTGGGTTATAAATGAGGTACCAAGCAGAACATATTTTTACTAATTTTTTACATAGCCTCGTACAGAAAATGTCCTGTTTTCTGTTTTGACCAGTTTTGGTATTTTGGCCATAACTTGCTCAATTGATCCAATTTGCTGATTTAAGGGCTACGTAAAATAGACTTGAAGGAGAACAAACTTGCTAGGCCAGGGGCTGTGACACAAATTCTGATCCTAAGTGGCCTAAAAAATTTACTCAAAGTAGGACCATATGTAAGCCACTGTCTGGTTCTCGGTACAGGAAATGCTCTGTTTTCCTGTTTCGACCAGTTTTCATATTTTTACCATAACTTGCTCATTTCTTATCCGATTTGAGGATTCAAAATTTGGGTAAAATAGACTTCTAGGGGAAAAATTTATTTAAGGAAGTTTATGCAAATTTTAATCCCAAAGTGCCCAGAAAATGTTTCAAAGTGGAGCTTATGTGCGCATTCTGTTCTGCTAAACTGAGTCATCTGTTGTAGATTAGGTTATGTGGTTGAGGGCTTTAGAGAAGGAATTTTAACCGAAAATTTAAATAGATCATTGGATATATAGTTGACTGATCTGAGAGTTTATAAATTTTGAAGACCGTTTGAATAATTTTTGAGTCATAAAGTCTATAGAGTGTTGTTGGAAAAGGTTATTAAAATGAATGGGTTTTAGTGCCTATGGTAATTTGTTCATTTGGCGCAATGAATGTGTATGGTGGATTAAACAGTTATGATTAATGTATAGTTGTGGTTTTCTTGAAAAAGGTGAAAAGGACTATCGGACGGGAAACGGGAATTACTGGAAGCAAGGGATTGAGCGAATCGTGGAGCCGAAATGATATTTTGAAAATCGAGTTTTTACAAGTGAATGATTTCATCGTTAAACCGGGAAGTTTAATTAAAATGTTTTATCTCGCATCAATATATATTTATATGTATATGAAATATGTATGCATATGTTAAGGTATTACGAAAGTTTAAAACGCGAAAGACGATATGTGTTTTAATGATAAAGTAAAGGATTTAAATGTATTTATAAATGTATTTTGAAGAAATGTTTTACTGATGGTTACCCTAAACTCCCTATGATCAAGCAGGACTGAGCATCGGTCGGGCGTACTTTAAACGTGTAAGGATTTAGAGGGTAAAGTTATAGGTTACTAAATCGAGGGAGGAATAAAAGGCTTGCAGTAATATCCTACACGTGATAAAGTTATTATGATCTGAACCTCATGCAAAGCGTGAGTTTCTCCGCAGCCAGAGCGGTTGGTGACTGAATGTGATCGTCCCTCACCGTCGCACTGAAATCGCTCGTGTTTATTCCGGTTCCATCGTAAAGAAAGAAATAAAGAAATAAATAAATAAATAAATAAAGAAAGTTTACGGTACAAATGTTTAAAGCATAAATGGATTTTAAATGCATAAGTATTTATTGAAAGAAAGTTTAAGGCATAAATGTTTAAGGTATAAATGGATTTTAATTGTATAAGTATGTATTATTTTTTGGTATATAATCGAAAATGTTATTTTAATGAAAATGTACACTCACCGGGCTCCTTTAGCTCATTCTTTTCTATACGTTTCAAAATATTTTCAGACTCCAAGACAGTGTGCCGATGCAGGTCACTCCCGTATGCTGAGTCAATACTGATGAGACGGATCGTGGATTTCTATCAGATAATTTTGCATATCGTCTACGCTGGACATTTTGCTATGCATATATATATATAAAGTTGAAAATAACCACGCTGGGCTTTGATCCTCGCGACGAGGCACGTGAGGCTGGGCCGGCTTAAGTCCCAAGCCAAGCCCAAAATGTTTTGATAAAATGTGTACGGAATTTAAGAGGTTTGAATGTTTTGATAATTTGAAGTAAACAAATGGCATGTATGTATATTGTGTTGACTGGGTCAGGACGAGAAGTCCCATTACTAAGTATAAAATTGAAGTTTATAAGTGTTTTTAAATGTTTTTATCAAAGTTTTGTAAATTTAAAGTCCGAAAAACAGTATAAACTCGCCAATTTTTCTGAAAATCCAAGTGTTTGAAAACAAAAGAAAAGAAAAAATTTATCACTGGGCTCGCATTATTTCAAAGATATGTTAAGGATTGTAAAGGGTTCGCCTTCCATGGATTTTATTCGACTGCTTTAATGAAAAGTTTCTATATCCATTGAGTGCCGATAATCCCTGCTCATGAGGTTAATCCGGGTCGGGATCCTTCACTTCAAGCTATATATATATATATGGATGGATTCTAGACTTAAAGGGATTTCCATAGAGTCCAAAAACTCCCGAAAATAGTTCTGAAAATCCTATCCGGACTATCTGAAAACAATCCCTAAATTTCAACCCGAACTATCCGAAATTCAGCCCGAATTGTCCAAAAATAGTCCTGAAAATTCCTAAAAATTCCTAAACTCGGTCTAAAAATTTTGAGACTGGATTTTATGGCCTTTCACGGCCTCTAAGTAAATCCCAAGCCATTA